>JARVGV010000527.1:20891034-20901325 GCA_031762435.1 Hypsolebias longignatus
TGGAGCTAGGTTGTTGAGGGCTTTGTAGGTTAGAAGTAAGATTTTGAATTCTATTCTGGATTTGACAGGGAGCCACTGGAGAGAATCTAAAACTGGAGAGATATAATCTCTTCTATCATCATTAAGACTGGCAGCAACATTTCGGATTAACTGAAGACATTTTAAAGAAGTATTTGGACACCCAGATAATAAACAATGGCAATAGTCCAACCTATGCATGGATCTGTTTTTCTGCATCATTTTTGGACAAGATGTTCTGATTCTTAGATATATTACGCAGGTGGAAGAGGGCAGTTCTAGTAACGCTTTTAATGTGGGGGCTAAAAGACATGTCCTGATCAAAAATAACACCAATATTTTTAACATTTTTAACTGGAGGCCAGATTAATGCCATCCAGAGAAAGTGAAAGACTGCAAAATTTATTTCTATGATGTTCAGGTCCAAAAACCAAAATCTCAGTCTCGTCTGAGTTTAAAAACAGAAAATTAAGGGTCATCTAGATTTTTACGTCTTCAAGACATGCTTGTAACTTAAGTAGCTGATTGGATTAATTGGATTTCATGGACAAATATAACTGTGTATCATCAGCATAACAATTAAAATTTATCCCATGCTGTTTAATAACTTTACCCAATGGAAGCATAAAGAGTATTGGTCCAAGAACGGAACCCTGAGGAACTCCATGACTAACTTTGGCTAGGGTTAAATGAAACTATGTGCTGGAGACAAACGGAGATTAGCTGAGTGTTTGCCTGTATGACCTGTGGTGTTCAGCAGATGTTTGAACATGTGTTTGTCTCTTGTCAGACTCCAAGCCTGGCAGCTGGCACTGGAAAACATCAGGCTTATCTCCGTCTAAACCTCATTCCATTCAGTAGATATCCTTACTTTTAGTGAGGCATTGTATTTTCTCCAGAATTATTTTTTCCTCTGTGTGCGTGGACATTCCTTGCTGATTCACTCCCTCTTACAAACCACCATCATTCCTTCCATTCTTTTTAGGAAGTCATGTGAATACTTTCTGGAATGGACATCTCATTCTCCATATGAGATTTTTTTTATGACACCCCGTTGGTGCTGCGCTTCTCCAACCTGGTTTACTCCCAGCTTTATGAACCTTTAAGAAAAATAAAACATTGACATCTGGTAATTTATCGCCGCACAAATGAATTGTATGTATTGAAAGATTCATAAATGGATGCGCTCTTGAAGACCAAACAAAAAGATCCATCAAGGATAAGCAACAAATGTAGATAGAAGTCTTTAACTCTCTGCAGCTGCAGCACATGTTGGTGCAGTGTTGTGCAACTTGTGGAGGAAGTATGATAAATTTAGCTCCCCCAGTTATTAAACTAATGTTCTTGTTTTTCAACGGCAGGTTCTGATGATCGGGGATGATCTCGTAAACGACGTGGGAGGAGCTCAGTGTTGTGGCATGAAAGGCGTTCAAGTCAGGACTGGTAAATACAGGTCAGTGAAGTCCTGGTTTCACCCACACAAACTTCTCAAAGGCCTTTGTTGCCAGAAATGTTGCCTCCTTTAACTTAATTTGGCATTATCTGTACCTCCAAAGTGTATAAGTAACTTACTGCAAAATATACTTCTATAAGCTTTAAGTTTCCTCATGCTCACAAAAGAAAATGAGTACGTACTGTAAATAGTTCTGTTGGGAAGCAATAAATCAGTTCTTGTTTTAACCACAAGAGGGCGCCCTTGCAACACATTTCCACATCAAAGTTTCCTCTTCCTGTGAACCAACCGCCCCACTTAAATCTTCCAGATTTGTTTGTTTGAGGCTCTGCCAAAAATAGCTTTTCCTTTTCCACACGTTGACCACGAGGTCGTAGTCGCTAAACGATTTATGGCCCAAAATCTGGAGATTAGTGGGATGCCCTTAGTCTCATTATAGAAAAATGTGGTTATTTTTGAAGATATACGAGGTACTTATGGTTTAAGAAAAACAGAACAAATAACTAGGATTCTATAAGATGCTGTTATGGAGCTACACATGTCACACAGAGGTGTCTGATGATCAATCCTGGTGTTTCTAATTTGTTGTGTTGGATTTAATGCAGTTTCCTTGATAAGTGAGTATAGAACAAGAATCCTAAACCATTTTAACCAACTGAATTACATTTAGAGCCAACGTTATTCAAAATGGCTGCTTAGTCCTGCACAAAAAAGGCTATAACTCCGTCAGCTGTACAGGAATTGAGCTAAAATGTGACGTGGTGGTAGCTGAGTCATTTATAACACATACTCTGAGTGTGACGACTGCAACTGCCATAATTTCTTAGCAAAATGTGTTGTTAGACTAAAAGTCGGACGAGACAGTGAAAGGCGGAGGGTGATATGCATTCCTTCAAAGAATGTGAAGCCTTTAATTACAAACTGTTGATGTTGAGCCTGAGGAGTTTGGACCCATAACGTTTTAAATCCAGTGTGCAAGAATAAATCATTTGGCCCTGGATCAGTTTGGATATCACCTGAAGCATTCACACTGTTGTGATCCAGTTTTCTTCTGTATGTTTTTCAGCATCTTTGTGCTATTTTAGCTATTCATAAATCAAAACATTCAGCTCTTTCAGGATGATCCTGCTATGACTTTTGCCATTGGTGCAACTTTAGCTTTTAAAAATAATTTGCCTTTTCATCCACTTTTGTTGAAAATGAATTGAGCTCATTTTACATCCTTCATGTATTTATATCTGTTTGCAACCTTTTACTGCTCCTTTCACATTTTATTCCCTTCTTTCAGCTTTTTTTCAGCTACTTTCAACTAATTTCAGCAGTTTTTTTCAGCTGTTTTGTGCTCCTTTCTGATTCGTTCTGCTAACTACAACATTTTTGTGCTTCTTCTAACTCCTTTCTGCTGATTTCAGCTCCTTTTGGCTTATTTCTGCAAGTTTCAGTTTTTTCTGCTATTTCAGCTACTATTTAGCTGTTTATATGCTAATTTTCTCCTTTTCAGGTAATTCCACATCTTTTGCACTCATTTAAACTTTTTTCATCCTAATTCAACAAAAACCCGCTGTCTCCACACCATTCTGATAATTTAAGCTTCTTTCTGCTTTTTTTAGCTACTTTTCAGCAGTTTTTTATTTATTTATTTATTTTGTTGCTTATTTCTGTTTTGTTTTTCCCCCCAGTTAATTTCCACTTTTTTGTGCTCATTTCTGCTTCTTTCAGTTTAACTGGACAAACTTGTTCTTTCTGCTTTCTCCTGCTAATTTTAGCTTGTTCTACCTTTTCAGCTATCTTGTTTTAGCTATTTTAAGCTGTTCTCAGATAATTTCAAGTTTTTTGTGGTAACTTCTGCTACTTTCAACCTAATTATCTTCTTTATGCTAATTTCAGCTTATTATACTCCTTTCAACTTATTTCTGCTAATTTCAGTGATTTCAGCTAGTATTTAGCTGTTTAAGCTCATTTCATGTCTTTCCGCTTCCTTCTGGTAGTTTAAGCTTCTTTCTGCCTTTTCAGCTTCTTTAACACCTTTTTTAAAGCTAATTTAATAATTCCTATGCCCACTTCTGCTTATTTAAACCTAATTCAGCAAATATGTGTTCTTTCTGCTTTCTTCTGTTGATTTAGGCTTGTTCTTCCTTTTCAGCTAAAACTCAGCATGTTTTATTTATTTTTTTTAGCTAACTTTAGCAGTTTTTCAGCAAGTTCTTCAGCAATTAGCATTCACACTGTATTTTGTTCAAGAAATTCAGTTTCTCCAGTTAAAAGTGTTGGATTTGTGTATTCTGTCTAAACTGGACTAATCTGGGCGTCTCTCGACTGAGCTGAGTGTGTACCGACACCTCGCTTCGGCTGTCCTGAAATAAGGCCTTTTTTTGTTATGTTTTGACGAGGTGTTAGCCAGAAGAGCTCGGCGCAGCACTGCATGAACTGCTGAAAAACAGTGTCACGCAGGCTTCGGTCACATGGACAGTGCAGAGTAACGTGCTCGAGCGTCAGCCACTTTAAATGCTGCCATCAGATACTCCCAGCTGAACCTTTCCTCTTGTTTGTGCCACTTTTCTTTTTTTCTTTTTTGTCTGCATGACCTGGAACACATGGGTGTGTGTTTACTCTCTGCTGTGCTTTTGTGTGTCTGGCCGACATGTATGTGCATGTGTGGGTAACCTCTTTGTGTCTGTGCCAGTGCATGCGTTTGAACTTTCTGCGTGCTGCTTCGCTACAAGTGTTGGAGACGGGACTATTCTGATGCAAATTCTCAGTGGAGTTAGCTCGAGCCACGTGGTTTCTGTTACACAGTCAGGCTTCAGTCTGCTCGACTATACAGTATATATATTATAATATCTATATATACAGGTATATCTGTCTGTCTGTCTGTCTGTCTGTCTGTCTGTCTGTCTGTCTGTCTGTCTGTCTGTCTGTCTGTCAGATGGATGGATGGATGGATGGATAGATGGATAGATAGATATTGTTTTTATTTATTTTATTTTTTTAGGATGAAGCAGCTGGATTAGAGTTGATGAGCAAAAGGAACAGTTGTGCAATCAGTACTGGGTTGTATGATGACATGTTGTGTTACAGCTGTAGTGGTTGTTTAGCATCATAAAAACCTGCTGCTGTTTTTTATTGTGTGAATGTTTATGAAGTACTCACACAATCGTGATACATTTTTCTTCCGTACATTTTTCGGCATCTTCCTCGTCCCGCAGTTTTCAAGCTACTTCAACAAATCATATATTAAAACGTTCAGCTCTTTCAGGACAGTCCTACTGTGACTTTTGGTATTGGTGCACTTTTAGCCTTTTTTTTTAACTATTTAGCCTTTTCTGACATTTTTATCTCATAGAAAATTAATTGACCTAATTTTGCATCCTTCAAATCTTTAGCTGTGTTTAAAATTTACCTTTTTTTTTTCTCCTTTCACATTTTGTTCTGATTCAGCTTCTTTCAGCTTCCTTGTACAGATTTGAAAAAATAAATAAATAAATAAATAAAATCAGCTATTTTCAGCTCTTCTTTCAGCTGTTTTGTTCTCCTTTCAGATTCTTTCTGCAAGTGTCTGCTTTTTCTACAACTTCAGCTACTATGTAGCTGTTTTATGCTAATTTAAGCTTTTTCAGCTAATTACCGGTACACATTTTTTGCACTCATTTAAACTTTTTCAGCCTAATTGAGCAAAAATGTGATCTCTCCACTTCTTTCTGCTAATTTAAGATTCTTTCTGCTTTTGTAGCTACTTTTCAGCTGTGTTTGGCTAATTTTAGCTTTTTCAGATAATTTCTACTTTTCTGTGCTAATTTCTGCTTCCTTCAGCAAATGTGTTCTTTTTGCTTTCTTCTGCTAAGTTAAGCTTGTTCTACCTTTTCAGCTATTTTTAAGCATTTTAGCTCATTTTAGCTGTTTTCAGATAAATTCAAGTTTTCATGCTAATTTTTGCTACTTTCTTCTAATTAACTTCTTTCTACTAATTTCAGCTTATGTTCCTTCCAGCGTTTATTTATTTATTTTTTGCTAGTTTCAGTTTTTCTGCAATTTCAGCTACTTTTTAGCTGTTTTGTGCTAAATTTAGCTTTTTCAGCTAATTCTTTTTTTTCCTCTAATTTCAGCTTCTTCCTCTTCCTTCTGGTAGTTTAAGCTTCTTTCTGCCTTTTCAGCTACTTTCCAGCAGTGTTTTTCTAATTTCAGTGTTGTTGGTTTTTTTTAGCTAGTTTCTTAATTGTTGTGCTCATTTCAACCTAATTCAGTAAATATGTTCTTTCTGCCTTCTTCTGCTAACTTAGGCTTGTTCTTCCATTTCAGCTACATTTTACCATTTTTTTTTAGCTATTTTCATCTGTTTTTCAGCAAGTTCTTCAGCAATAAACATTCACACTGCATTTTTGCAGGAAATGCAATTTCTCTACTTTTATTTTTCAACTAAAACTACAATTTTGAGTTCAGCATCAAGCTGTTGGAGTTGAATTATGAAAAAATGGTGGATAAAGCAAAAGTTTGTTGTATTTTTTTCCCTCAACTCCTTTGTGTAGTTGATTCATCGTATCTGTGTGAGAGCGAGAACATAAGAGATTAGTTGTTTTGCTTTGGGGAATTAAAGTTTTTTTATTTGTTTTAAACTTTGCCAGGAATGGAGATAAAAATGTAAACTTAAAGATGTCTAAGCCGTCATTTACTTGTCAAACAAACCATCCCGTTATGTTTAAATGGGTAGCTCAGATTTGTTGAAGTGAGATTCTATGGGAAGGTTGTGAGAGATTATCATCTTACCTGTTGTAGATGGTAAAGATAGGCAGTGATTTTAAATTAATAGAGGTCTAATTAAAACAGATGAAAAAGAAAGATAACTCGTGAGTGTCCAAGGATTTGTTTGTCATTGTATTTTATTTTGAAAGGATTATAAAGTGAAAACTGTGGTCACAGGTATGTTCACCTTTACCGTAAAAAAACTGGCATTTACCTCAATGTTAGCCATTGGACCAGTGAAAGTGAAGGAATATAAAGCTTAGGGATGAGCAGTGATTTTCAGGTCTTAAAGCCTAGTTAAAAAAATGGTATTTTTGAAAAAATTTGTGGCAATCACAATCATCTTCCAAAGAAAAAGGGAAAAATATCTGGAGGAGCCACAGCATTTATTTCTGCTTTTGTAGTTTCTCTTGAAAGTGTTATAAATTGGAAATTATGGACACAAAGGAGCTCAGCTTTACTGCCAGAATACCCATTCCTTGTTGCAAACATCGTAAACTTAGCATTAGCAGGCACAGATAGTTAAAATAGGTGCAAAATTAGCATTATCAGGGCAGAATCAGCTGAATTACTGAGGAGCTAATGGCTAATCTGAACATGGCCAAAACTAGTCCTCCTAAAGCCTCTCCAAGCTCTAAAAAATTGTATTAGTTTATGCAACCACTGTTTTATAAAGCTTTACTGTGGTAAATAAAATATTTTGTAATTTCTGTTAGAAGTGCCACAGCTATCATGCGCTACAATTTCCGCTCACAGGTAACTACAAAATTATTTTTAACTAACTGCCAAATTTATGATGTTGTGATTTTTCCAAACAGAGATTGTACAAAGGTCTATCTGCAACAAGTAAGATGTTAACTGTTCATAACCTTTGCACAGAAACCTGCTTCAAAAGTCCTGAACTATCCCCGTACTCACAGGAACCTCCTGTATACACAGTGTCTGACAAAAAAGAAGAGTAACTGGGACATTAGCAGGGTTTCAGTGGGACCCTAAATTTGAGGAGAGACGTGAGATTAAACATTGTTAAGCCAAACAGCCCAAGTGAACCCTGGCCCGCTTTGAGTAGCTGTAAACCCTCAGTCAGATCTGTGAAAACACAGCTGTTTCCAAGTCAACCAGATGCTGCGCAGGCCTCCAGTTCCCATCAGGCTCAGGGGGAAAAAAGACAGCTTCAAATTCCCCCAGATACAGTGACGAGACAGAAAGGGAAAGATCAAATAAATCAAACCTTATAAGCTTCTACTAAAACACATTAGAACTGATCTAATCTGTCAGATTAAGATACAGTCCTTGTTTGCTTTTTTTATTTTTATTTTTTTAGGTGAAATAATTAAAGGGGAGTGAATTGACGAGCCTGTGTTCTGCCTTTGCTCTGATTAGGAGATAAAACTGTGCTTCAGCTTGTAGAGGAAGTGTTAGAACCTTTAGTTTATATTTGGCAACTTGAAGCCAAACTGCACGATTTGCTCTTTATGTGAAATACAGTGAAAGCACTAAGTGCCGAACGACTGCTGAGATTTGCTGAAGAAGCTAAAACGGAGTTGAAGTTAAAAAGAGCAAAACTACTTATGTTAATAAAAACAAACACTTACTGCTTGCTAAAAGTTAAAAGAAGCCAAATGCAAGCTAAACCTTGAATGGGACCAAAGGCCAGCTAAAAGCTATATACAGGAAAAGGCTAGTTGGGTAAAATAAGCAAAAGACTAGCTAAAAGCAGCCAAATGCGAGCTTAAAGCTGTAAGGAGCAACTTACTATATAAAAACAATATGTAGCAAAAGGCTAGCTAGCTATAAGAAGCAAAAGGCTAGCTAAAAAGAACAAAAGGTCAGCTAAAGGCTAAAAACTAAAAGTTAAGCTAAAAGTAGCCAAATGTGAGCTATAACGTATGGAACCAAAGGCCAGCTAAAAGCTATATACAGGAAAAGGTTAGTTGACTAAAAAGAAGAAATGACTAGTTACAAGCAGCCAAATGTGATCTTAAGTCCATAAGGAGCAAAATACTAGTTAAAAGCAATATGTAGCAAAAGACTAGCTAGCTATAAGAACCAATAGGCCAACTAAAAGCTAAAACTTAAGCTAAAAGTAGCCAAATGCAAGGTATTACTTGTATGGAACCAAAGGCTAGCTAAAAGCTATATACAGGAAAAGACTAGTTGGCTAAAAGAAGCAAAAGGCTAGCTAAAAGCAGCCAAATGTCAGGTTAAAGCTGTAAGGAGCAAAATGCTAGAAAAAAGCAATATGTAGCAAAAGGCTATCTAGCTATAAGAAGCAAAAGGCTTGCTATAAAGAGCAAAAGGTCAGCTAAAGGCTAAAAGCTAAAAGTTAATCTCAAAGTAGCCAAATGCGAGCTTTAACATATGGAACCAAAGGCCAGCTACAAGCTATATGCAGGATAAGGCTGGTTGGCTAAAAGAAAATAAAGGCTAGCTAAAAGCAGCCAAATGTGAGCTTAAGTTCATAAGGAGCGAAAGACTAGCTGAAAGCAATATGTAGCAAAAGGCTAGCTAGCTGTAAGAAGCAAAAGATCTGCCAAAAAGAGCAAAAAGACAGCTAAAAGCTAAAAGGCCAGCTTAAAACTAAAAGTTAAGCTAAAAGCTAAAAGTAACCAAATGTGAGCTATAATGTATGGAACCAAAGGCCAGCTAAAAGCTATATACAGGAAAAGGCTAGTTGGCTAAAAGAATGAAAAGGCTAGTTAAAAGCAGCCAAATGTGAGCTTAAATCTATAAGGAGCTAAATACTAGCTAAAAGCAATATGTAGCAAAGGCTAGCAAGCTATAAAAAGCAAAAGGTCCGCTAAAAAGAGCAAACGGCCAGCTAAAAGCTAGAATAGAAAAAGGGTAGCTACAAGCTTAAAACAAAAAACATAAAATAAAAGTAGAGTGAATACGCTGGCAAATCATATTATTTTATAGGGGAAAATATTTGTAAATAAGGTCAATATTTTAAAAGTATAAATGTTATAAAACCCATAGCTTCCATCTCCTGCAAGAGCTGAACGTTTTGATACTTGAATGGCTAAAATAGAACAAGGAATGCAAAAAACAGCCAAATAAACGAGACAGTTTTCCCATAGCTAGTCATTTATGCTCTATTATTTCATAGCATATTAATGAAAGGGCTCTCTAAGTTGTATGCACAATAGTATATTATTATTCTGTGTGTTCTTTCTGCTCCTGGTGATTCAATTTAGGAGAGAAGCAAGCGAGGTGAGATTACAGGCCTCAGCAGTAATGACTGTTGGACTGCATGCACAATGCAGGGATAATTGTAATGGAGCGGTTCTGCAAGCACTCAGCTTTCCCTGCTTCTCAAATAATGAGCTGAAGTTGAGTGGAGTCCGAGAGCCCTTCGCTCTTTAATGTACAACAGGTTTTTAATTTGGGGCCTACCAGAGGAAAGAAAAAAAAAAAAAAGAAAGTGGCTGGAAATTTGACAGGGTGTGTGGAAACCTGGCTGCTGATGTTAATCAGCTGCATGGGAACAACGTGCTGAATGCTCCGTGTTCAACCTTTTTGTTCTTTAGTTGTGTGTTGTAGTAACTGGTAAAACATTTAAGCTCCAAGAACTCTTGAGTCGTTGTTATACTTATCGAACACTGCACTTGCAAAGGAACATGCTGGTGAAGATTCTCAGTCATGAACAATAATTAAAAAAAGGTTAATAAACAAAAACAAACAAGTGGACTTCTATTCTGAAGTCTCAGTTTTTGCTTTTTAACCTTTTATTGTAGCTTGCATAGGAAAAAACACAATGTATGCAGTGAAACATTAAACAGCTAAAGAAGAGTTTTCGTATCGGCACTAGCTTAAATTGCTCGGCCACTTTGGAGTCAAACTGTAAACACAGATTTGATGTTTATTCATCTTAGAAGTTCAGTTGAAGACTTTCTGGGGAAATGATTAGCAGCTTTCATCAACCCCTACTATCACTACAAATATAAACAGAAATGCACTGTTTCAAGGCGTAGTTAAAATCTTTTAAAGTGGGGTTCCAGTGTTTCCTCTACCATTATCCAAGGAGGGCACCCCGCCCCACAGAACCGAGCGTCCCACCGACCCACTCCCCCACCCCCCCTC
>JARVGV010000527.1:20921603-20943129 GCA_031762435.1 Hypsolebias longignatus
ATTTTAAACCCATCCCACACTCTTGCCAGATTCTAAATAATGTTTCTAAACTCTAAATGCTCTAAAGAGCACAGAATGTCATGATTTCAGCTCCCTACTTCTTCTGCTCTTTGTCACATGCAAGCGCTCTTGGCCATGCCCACTTCTCCGCTCTGCACTGAGACCAGCTGGTCATCTGCAACTGGAAGCATATCCTGCATTATGGGCTGCACAAAGGTGCAGCAGGTGCTAAATACAGTAATTTAAAATAATTTATTTTAAATAAAAATTCCATGCCTATCGTGTGGCTCATCCATCAATCAGCCAGTTGTCATGTCCAATCTTATTTTGAAAAACCACGAAAGCGCAAGTCTGCGATAAACGAACCACGAAGTAGAGAGGGACTACTGTACATCTACAACTGAATAGACACATAATCAGCCATAATCTACCTATAACCAAGGTATCACAAAGTTGAGATTGTGCATAGTGTTATTTTAAAGGTTTCACCAAATGGCCATAACTTTTTCATTTTCTCAAAATAAGATGATCTTAGTCTTAAACTGGGATGGAAGGTGGCGAGTGATATGCATTCTTTCAAGGAAAGTCAAGCCTTTAATTTGACTTGCTTTAACCTGAGTACATGTAATAAAGACATGCACTCTAGAGTTTGTTCCTAGGGAATTACTACTTTCAAGTTGGCACTGATTGCCTGGCCTCTTTTATTGCTAACAAATGCACACTTCAGTCTGATAGGAACCACATTTGTTGTTGTTTGTGCTAAGATATTTTAGAGGGAGTCATTTATATGTGGAATTTAGAGTATTAGATCTAAACTTTAAAGTTTTTGTAAAATCTTTTTGTGAAGTCTTGCCAGTTTGCATCAATCAGACAAAAAAAAAACCTCCACCAACACCTGCTAGCATTTGGCTTTTTTGTGTCGTGGGAACATGTTGTAACCCTCCTGCTGCCCTTGGGTCTAAACACCCTACGAGTCCTCAGCATCAAACTGAGGCCTACTGGTTCATTTTGACCCAGTAGCAGCAGGACGTTCAGACAAAACAACACTTTGCTTTATTTACGATGTGCTTCAGCAACTTTACAGAATGTAAAATTTCTCGTGGATTCTCTGAAGCTGATGGCAACAACTCGCAAAAAGAATTTGTCAAATTTGTCATTTCCTTCTCTAAGACATTTGTCAGCTCACCGTTTCTCAGTGTCAGTCCAGCTGATGTCTGAAGATAAGGTGAGGATAATTAAAGTGCTGTTGTCTCAGAAGCTGTCATATTTGACTGATGTGTCTAAAGGTAATAAATATATCACTGGGTTGAAACTGTTGGAGACTAGCTGGTTATGCAAAGTTGTGATGAATTAGAATTCTGTGAGCCTTGAGTGTTTGTGACCAGTGAGCCGTGTGGCCACATTTTTTAAGCCAATTTTGGAAAATCTCAACCTGTGTTCATGTGAACATCTTGTAAAACTAGAATGTTCATGCTCAATAATCCAGGTGTCAAATCTGAAAGAAACTGTCCAGATGACCTGATTGAGAATTATCAGATCTTGTAAAACTGTATCTTAGGTCAGGTCATGCATCATACCGACTTTGTACCAACCTTTGCAGCCAAGCCAACATTTATGATTTGTTCTACTGGAGTACACTTTTGAAATGAAGATAGGCAGATTTTGAGCAGTTTTTAATAATTACTGCATTATGCATCTTCGACTTGGTTAAACCCAGACATTCGGTCGGGGCTGTGGCCTCGAATGTTTTCTGTCAAAAGGGAAGCTCCTGTTAGGCCTGTCACAATAAACAATAAATCAATTAATTGCATGATAAATGAAAATTGTCAACCTCATTTTCATTTATTGGCTTTATCATTTCTTCATTTATCTCCCAAAAGGCTCAACTCCTGTGCTTTTCACTGACCCCTCCCTTTCTCTTTTCTCTCTATTCTTTAAAAGCTGTTTTAAACATCCAAAATAGCGTGTTTTTTTTATCGTTAAAAGCAGCTAAGTTTAGAAGCTAAGCTAAGAGGCCGACCTCGGGGGGAAAAAACCTCCGTCTTTTTGATTCTCCAAAATTCACGGTTGAAACCCGTGCCTTTGTGTAAATAGTTGTTTTTCTCTGCAAAAAGAAGCTGAGAACTTGTTTACTGAGTTTTGTATTAAAAGCTTTGTGTGAAAAATGCTATGCTAAAGAGCTCAAACCACACTGAGCATCTGCCATTTTGAGAACCGAAAAAAAGGAAAGAGAGACTACCCATGTCAAGTCAAGGGCCTTCCTCCCATATTCTTTGAGACATGCTGCTCACTCCCTCACTATCCATCCTTTGGTTCAAACAGTCTTATACTGCCATCCAGTGGTCAACAAAGAGACTACACACAAAACAAATTGCCAACATTTCTTCTTAAATTTGACAATAATTACTATTTATTGTCAAATTTAAAACAATATTGTTTATCACAATAATTTCTGAGACAATTAATCGTCCAGCAGAATTGATCATGACAGGCCTAGCTGCTGTACAGGCATCAAAAACAACTCCAGCCCTGTAGAATTACAGAAAACAAATTGAGAGTTTGGGGGAGATTGGTGATGCCTGCTATAACTTTGGGACTATTTTGAAAGAAAATTTCTTGCACTCATTTTCTGAACATGTTCAAAACCCAAGTATCTTTTAATAACCAAGCGGGTATTTAGGGCAACAAAAGCCAAGTCCATTAAATACATTTACATGAAGGGGACCAAAAACTCAAATCACACAGCTGCCAGCGCAGATATTTTGAATTTACTCCCTATTCTAGTCACAAATAATATATTTTATTGTCACATATTGTCTAAATTAGGTGTTTAAGTTTGTCAACACACATTTTTGACTTTCATCTGAAGGAAAGCAGGCCCTTTCTACCCATGATTTTCAACATTTGCACTGCACGTTCGTGCCTTCTCACCTCAACAACATACTACCGGTAAGTCATGCACTGTTGGTTGAACCTTTTTATCTCTACCCTCATTCTGCTCAATATCTGCTTCATCTGTTGTGTTGGGCAAAATGCCTACCCAGCAAAACCAGGTGAGGAGCTAGCGACATCTAAATCACAATTGGAAGTACGATAGGTGACTTGTTTTCCTCTCTGTACACATGAGTCTTTGTTCATGTTCCTATGTGTTGGCTATTAACCTATGGAAAGCTTTTCATAGGCAAACCCTGCGGTTGGTTGTCTTGACTATGTATCCCTTCCAAACAAAGATTAAGTTATTCTCACATCACACGGTTAAAGGATCCTGTTTCCCTTATTTTTGTGTGATGTCTTATCTTTGAGTATCAGCTAACTTTCACACACAGGTACATATTTTATGAGTCATTCATATCTACTTTCACCTCACAGAGGCCCAGTGTACTCATGAAAAAGTATGTCCAAAATGTAAAGAGCTACTTTTTTTCTTCTTTTTTTTATTACCCAAACAGTATTTTTTTAATAGATGTGTTCAGATTTTAGACCATTTTAATGCATTTGCACGGCTTAGTTGCTAAAATAAGTGTTTGTTTTGTTCTAAGAACAAGAATTGGTGATTACAATAAGCTTATGGGGGAAGTTTTATATCACTTCTCTAAGATCCAGACTTCAAATTTTAATCAAAAATTCAAAAGCCAGTCACCATCTTCCTCAGAAATAAGAGTGAAGCCTTCAGTGTTCAGCAGGTTTATCAAAATAGAGAGCAAGAGTTTTTGATATTTCATACTTCTGACTAAAACTTAAACAGGAATGGTTGAGGCTCTTCCGTCTTTCTTCTTGTGTGGAACTCGTTTGCTTTTCAAAAGTGTGGGATCCTCTGCACTCCTGTGCATGAAGGACAGCCTTTTTAAGTTCAGTTTTTGTCTATCTGTTGTTCCGTAAGACTAATCGTGCTAAAAGGGCTACCACAACGTCCAAATGTCTGTGGTAAAACTCACCCAAGTCCCATCAGCTATTAGCTTCTCAATGACGTTGAAAATGACGACTTGTAACTCTGGTAAGGCTACGTCGGAAACATATCTCTGACTGTGGACGATGTAGCGAGGCTCAATGTAGTCCAACAATCTTCGGAATCCGATATCCTCAACGAAAAAAACTTCCACACGGCCGACATTTTGACTTCTTCCTCTCTGCCGTGATCAGATCAGGTAGGCGCGCGTGACGTTGTCACGTTGTGCTGGCGCTGCAGGCATCCTTGTCACTGGGTTGTCATACAAGAACAGCGCCTTTCATATCGGTAAGTTATTTTGATGGAATGGCCGATGTCCAATATTTAAGTTTAACGATAACATCAGACAATACCGATTCCATGCCGATAATATCGTGTATCCCTACATTTTAGTGTATCAGACATCTTCACTCCTTTTCTAACTGTTTGCCCTAAACACAGTCCTAACCTTCTGATGATGTATTATTGGAGAAATATATTCTTGCTTTATCTTACTCAAAAAGAACCACACTCAATGGCAGTAGAAGATTTTTAACCAGTATTTATTTGCAAGGTCAGATTTTCAGGACAGGTTACACAAATAAACATAAAGTGAAGACCAGTCACTAGAATCTGTCCTGAGCCAACTTCTCAGCTTGCTTTTATACCCTTATCAGTTCAGCCGAGTTCACAGCACCTGGAGGTGTCCTTGGCTGCCAGCTACATGCTGCAGCCTCACTCAGCTCCCAGTCCAGCTCTCTCTACTAACTCAAATACTGTATATGATTCATGTGCAGAGTTAAGCTTCTCAGCCCTAGTAATAAAAACATCCACAACTTTTCACCAAAAATTCCCTAACATATTAATTTTCTGAAAAAGTGGTTTGCTATTTCAGTGTGGTAGCAGCAGTGTTGTACAAAAATGTGTTGGCTGCCATCCTCCACCTACATCACAGCTGACCTCATCTTCACATAAAAGTCGTGCAGTGTCAGTCAACGTTGGAGTCCAGACCAGAGCTCCTTTATGTGTATTGCGCTGACCTGAAGGACAAGCAGCGGGCCGCAGATGACCTCACCTGTAACACTAGATGCATTGTGCTGAATTTTACATGGTTACCTTGACCTGGGTGCTCCTTCATTATTCATGGCAGTGATAGGAAAGCAGCTAAATGAATGCACACAGGCATGCATGCACATAGGAGACTTAAAAGTGCAACAGGTAGGCGAGAGAATGTGGTTGGAGTCTCTTCTTGAAACATAAGAGCCATGTGACTTGACTTGCTTGTGAGTTTGTGCCTCAGTGTGCGTGTGTGAACTCTGTCAGTCCTCAGGCAGAAGAAGGCGCGGGAGTGATCCAGCGCAGGAGACATAACACCCCAATCATTAGTGGAGCAGCTCACATAACCCAAGCGCTGGCAGCTGACAGACATGCGTAAACACATGGCAGCGCTTCTCCCGCATTCAAAGTGGCTTCAGTATTCACTGCCTCTCTGCCCCACCACTACCCCCAGGCCTCTTCTTTCTGTCGCTGCACTTGGCAGCTCACAAATATTTGCCATGGTCCTCTTGCAGAGCTCTCAGAGGGCAGGATTAATGGTGGTGTGTGCTGCACACCCAAGACCAGACAAAGAGTCCCCATCTGGAGCTCCAGTCCGTGACTGAGGAACAGAGGCAGCACACAGAGTCTGGTCAAGGCATCCTGGGGTGGTGGGAGGGAAGTGAGGTGGTGAGGGGATCTATAGGCTCCACTTCATGAACGAGCAAGGCTCCTGGGCAGTCCTGTGGATGAATGAAGGGGGCGTCCATGTCTTTTGATGTGATGGGAAGGAAAAGGGTTCTGAATGCCGGCCCGGGCCTAGTGTCACACCAAATGGATTACATTTCCCCTACCAGCTGATTAAACAGCCATATCTGCTTCCATCAATGGGCTCTGAGCCAAACAAAGGCAGCAGTCCGAGATGGCCATGGTTGGCTATGAGCAGCTTTCCCACAATTTAGGAACTGAAATAGAAACAAAAATATTGTTGAAACATTGACCAGTCTGTGTCCTTTTTCATTGCTTGTTTTATGATGTTGTTTTTACTTAGAAAAAGTTACACCTACCTATACATAATACAAAAAAGGTTAAATCATATCATCTGGACAAGTTTCTTTTTTGGGAGATGACATGAGTTAACCTTTTTTGTATTTATTTATGTATTTATTTACCAGGATGATTGAGCTCACAAACTTTTTTACATTTACTTTATCAAATACAAAAATTACAATAACTTGTCAAGAAAGAACCAACCACTCAAAGCACTTTGCACTACACTCTGCTCCCACATTTACCCAAATATAAAATGACCTTGCTGAAATTTGCTGAAGGAACTGAAACTACATTGTTAAAGTTAAAAGAAGCAGAAGGAAGGGAGGGAGGGAAGTCTGAGTTTTCATCATTCTATGTTCCCATACAATGGCAAAATTAGTTATCTGCATTTAACCCATTACACGTGATATACACTCAGGTGGAGCAGTGGGCAGCCTTGTAGATGCCCGGGGAGCAATTAGGGATTGGGTGTCTTGCTCAGAGACACCATGATATGTTGGAATGACTTGGAAGCGAAC
The DNA here is from genome assembly GCA_031762435.1 of Hypsolebias longignatus. Lineage (NCBI taxonomy): Eukaryota > Metazoa > Chordata > Actinopteri > Cyprinodontiformes > Rivulidae > Hypsolebias > Hypsolebias longignatus. The sequence continues at coordinate 20,928,135 of JARVGV010000527.1, forward strand.
CGCTACTTTCTGGTCCCCAGTCGGCTGCCCTACCTCTACCCCATCTACACAAGCTAAAAGTAGCAAAAGGCTAGCTGAAAGCTAAGAAGCCAACACTAGCTAAAAGGCAACAGTTGCAAAACACTAACTAAAAGCTAAATGTTGAAAATAGGCTAGCTGAAGGACATTAAACAGTGGTTGTTCTCAGCTTCAGACTCATTTGAAGGTTTTGGGTTGATAAACATTTGAAGAAAGAAAAACAGGGACACTCCTGCAGCTTCAAGTGCAACCACCTCGTTTAAAACTGGTGTTGGCACCCGGGTGTTGTTTCCATTGATGCCTATTGGAGGCTGAGCTGATAAATACCCCAACTGCTGCTGAGTCACTTGATCTGGACTGAATACTAATTAAACACTTCCCCATGGCACTCAGAAGACAGTTGTCGGTGGGCGTTAGCTGCTTCTGTGACCAGTGTAAAAAGAGCTCGTGTGCCACATTGCTAAAGAAAAATGTACACACAGACAAATTGGTTCCATTTTATGCGTGTTAGGAATTTTGTTTTGCTCCTATTTTTAATCAAGTTGCTAGAATTTACGATGTAATTTAAAACCCGTTTTATATAATTTGATGTTTTGTTCTTGTCTTTTAAATTAACTGGTCTCGGTCTTTTTGTGTGTTTCTGTTGCATAAAATTGGAGAAACAATTGAGCCTGTTACACTGTGTTACTGCTGGTGATAAAATCAAAAACATGTACCGGTACTGCACTTCACTGGCTTTTGGCAAGCAGCAGCGCAGGTACCTTGTAACCGCCAGGACAGCAACTCAGCAGTTTATTAACCAACTTAAATTTTTATTGCCCTGTTGTTTGTTTAGAGGGAATATAAACCTTTTTATTAGCAAATGTTTTCTCAAAAGCTTACTGAGGCAGCTTGTGTTGTACCTCTGCAGTATCAAAATGCTGTCCATTCTTTGTTTCTTATGGTTTTACTTCTCTTCCTGCAGGCCGAGTGATGAGAGGCACCCAGCAGTAACTGCTGACGGCACCGCAGACGACGTCGCTCAGGCTGTGGATCTCATTCTTAGTCAGAGGGGGCACTGAATTAAAACGACCCTGAGGACCTTCCTCCTGACCCAATGGGATACAGGCTCAGTATTGCCCAGTAGTATCAATATGTAGCTTGTCAAAGCACTGGTTTATATAGCAAGAGGGCTTAGTGGTAATTTCATAAACTGTCGCTGCTCACTGTGCTGTCAAACATGGGGAAGGATCAGCCACCTGCTGCCCTACATAGTGTCAAACTAACTCAGGAGAAATTTACTCCAGAGAGCTGTGAATGCTTTAGAGCTGCACTGTGCATTTGTCAGTACATGACTGGCATAGATAGGATACCTCAAACTGACACGAACATGCTTGTAACCAGCTGCTGATAGACAGTTAGATGGGGAAAGCACAGCAGAGTGTTCAGGCTGTGTTGGCGTAACAGAAAAGCTGCTGTGCGTGTGTAACTACAGCCACGCTGCAAGTGCAAGATTGTGCACAAATGAAGCAGCTGTGCTGTAATTTAACTGTTTCAAGTGAGAGTTCAGGCATTTTGAAGCAGTTTCTGTGCAAAGGTTGTGAGGTTGTGTTAATATCTTACCTGTTGCAGATATTTTTGAATTGACCTCAGTCTGGGTAAGTAGAGTTTAACTTTGACTAGACTGGTGAGTTGAAGCTTAGTGTGAGCTAGGCTAAGACAACGTTCCAATTAAAATATGAAAATTAATAAAGGTTTGTGGGAACACTAGCTTCAAAATTTTGTCGTACAGTAGTCCCTCACTACTTCACGGTTCGTTTATCATGGACTTTCTCTATCGCGGTTTTTCAAAATAAGATGGGACATGACACACAACTGGCTGATCGATGGATGAGCCGCCCGATCAGCATGGAATTTTTATTTAAAATAAATTATTTAAAATTATTTAGCACCTGCGGCACCTGCGTGCAGTCCACACTGCTGGATAAGATTCCTGCTGATCAGCTGTTCTCTGTGCAGAGTGTAGAAGTGGGCGTGGCCAAGAGCGCTTCCAGGTGGCTGAGAGCAGCCGAAGCAGGGAGCTGAAATCATGACATTCTGTGTTCTTTTTTTTTTTTTTTACAGCATTTAGAGTTTAGAAACATTGTTTAGAATATTGCAAGAGTGTGGGAAGGGTTTAAACTGCCTTATATATAAATAAATAATAAATTAAACTACTACTTGTTCTACTATTCCTACTTTGCGGTTTTTCACTTATCGCGGGTCGTCAGGGTATGTGCCCCCCGCGATAAATGAGGGATTACTGTACATGGTTCTAGACCTTTTTCAAACTTCCACTTATTTCCACAAGAAATCAACTGAGGGATTCCAGGTACTCTAGTGTTTGTGTTAAAAAAAACAAACAAACAGAAAATAAACAGCTAAATCCTTATTTCTACTCATTTCTGACTGACATTTAAATGTAAAGGATACAGAAAATACAACAAAAATATGAAATAGTTTAAAGTTAAAATGGATTTTACTTTTGTTTGTAGCTGACTGACAACTAGAATATTGGTGAAATGCAAAGTTGACGGTGATCTAGAGGTTTTTTTAATTATTTTTTATTTATTTATTTATTTTAGCATTGGTATAAACTATAAATAATTTTGAGATTGGAGTTGTTTTGAGATGGTAGTGGTTATGGTTGCTTGATTATTGGAAAAATATCATAATCACAATTATTTTGATCAATATTGTAATCATAATTATTTAAAGCCTTTATAGAAATGTTGTATTTTTATACACTTAACAGTAAAATGCCCTGAACAAGAGTTTTTTTTCCCTTGATTCCTTCCTGTTGATCTTTTCCCTAAAATAGCTGATTTATTTAAATGTAAGCTACTGTATAAAATAATCATAAATAAATAAAAGCCGTAACATAGTGCACCTATATGACGTTGGACCCTATAAAATTTGTATTTTTTCATCTGAATGTTTTTTTATTTTTCTACATTTCATTCTAAAAATAATGCCTTTTATGGTGGATTAATACAATTTCAGTAATTAGGTGGGGAAAATCCAATATTTTTTTATTATTAATTTAAACAAAAATACAGCAAAAGTTTTAGTTCAACAGAACTTTCAAAACTTAATAAAGTGTTTGAAAATCTCCCATCTGGGCCTGCTGCAGTTTATTCAAGAGGCAAGACAAGCTGAAAGCACGTATGCAGAGCAGGATATGATTAAATATATTCAACAATAATTATTCTTTATTTATTGTGCTGTTTTTGTGATTGTTAGGAATCAAAATTAAAATTAAAACTACAAATTATAACCCAAGCAGTGCTCCGTTTTGGTTTTGGCATTGCTCAAACTCACCATCAGCTCATCAGTACTGTTAAAATTTACCTCTTGTTTTGTTTTTTTTAGAGTTCAGTCAAATAGCTTTTTGCAGCAGGTAAGATATTAACTGTTCAATCTTTCCACAGAACCTCACTTTAATAAAACTGAACTTTTCTTTAGTAATTTTGTGTAACCTGTGAACACAAATAATGCACATTTTTTTGAAGAGTAGCATGAAGTAGCCTTTGACACAGATGTGATGGTTAAAAATAAAGGTGCTTGATTAGTTTGTGTAAAAATGTGTGACATCTTCCTGATCTTGTCTGAGTCATTTTTACTGAAGGCCTTAAGGATACCGGGGTGGGGGTGGAGGGGGGGGGGGTGGAAATTTAGCCTTGGGTCTGGTTTCAACAGGATTTCAAATCAGAGCAGCTTTTGTTTTACAATAACAAACCTCTAGAAATGGGAAGTGAGTTGTTTTGAGAGATGATAAATGCAGAACGAAGCGGCCTTGATGGATTTTGCAGCCGCTCGAGCTCATGTTTCCCACTCTGTAAACAAAAATGAAGCAGCCTCTCCATCACCGGAGCGAAGATTCACAAATTTACAGCTGCTTATCTTTGTTTATTTAACTTAAAGCCACCTCTGCTGAGAATTGTCAGGTTGCTTAAAGGGATATTCAGGCTGTTTTTGAAGCGTTCCGTCATCTAGTTATCAGTAATCAGTACCTTATTAGCCATGACATCAGTTACAGAGCACAGTATAGGGAGAAAAGAGCACAAGCTAATGCTAGGCTAACGGCTAATGGCTTATCAAACAAAGACCCCTTATTAATAATGGTTTTATAAACTTGGGGAAAAAATATATATATATATATTTTTTTTTTAAATGACTTCAGTATGGAATAAAGCTACATAGGCTAATAATAAACCTCTACTCTTTTGCATGACACTTTGTTTTGTCTTTATTCTCACAATCTAAAAAAAGTTGTCTCGTCATCTGGACATTCAAAAAAACAGAACAAAAAAAATGTAGAACAGCCGCCACTGATCCTGCTGTAGCTAACAGACGTCTCGCACCGTGCTCCTGTCATTATCGTAGACATGTCCAACTTGAGTGTGACCAAACTCCTGGTCCATGAGAGCGTGCCACTGCAGGAGTGTGCAGCCTGTTTGAGTGTCTCTTTGAGACTTGTGTTTCTGTTGCTTTAGTTCTTAGAATTAAGCACTATTAACACTAAAAGATGATTTTTGTACCCCAGATTTTAGCAAAGATGTGTGTCTCTGTTTAAATGTATTTTATTTCCCCCCAAACTCACAAAGTTCTGTCTGTGAGAGTCAGTTTCAGGTGTTTACAATTTATCAAAAATATCTGTCTGTATCTGTACATTTTAAATAAATTTAAGACGTGCACAATGTGAAATGACAATAATTTTACCTTAGTCTGGGGATTGGGTAAAATGCATCACACAACCTACAAAGAGGGGAAGTTGAAGTGAAGTGTTGTTGCTCCAACTATTGAAAACGATTTGACCGAATCCAACTATTTTCAGTCAGATCATCTGGACCGATTCTTTTTTTGTGCTGAAATGTTTCACCTTCCATCCAGAAGGCTTCATCAGTCAAGGAAACACACAACACAAAACTGAATCTTCCCCTAACAGCTTACTCCAAAATGGACCAAACCATTTATGTTGGTGCTAAGATGGTCTCTTTGGCACGCCCCTTCATCTGGTGCCGGCCCTCTTCCTCGTCGACAGTCATGTCAAACTGGTTCAAAACCAACAAAGTCCATGCTCAATAATCCAGGTAATACAATCCAACAATTTTCTGATGCAGATGAACTGATGAAGCCTTCTGGATGGAAGGTGAACCGTTTCAGCACAAAGAAAAGAAACTGTCCAGATGACCTGACTGAAAATTGTTGGATTGGCTACCTGGATTATTAAGCATGGACTTTGTTGGATTTGACCGAACTTTCACAAATAACTGTCCCTTTAATGAGATGTTTGATTAAAATGATTTGGAAGAAAATTTGGTAGATCATCTGTGGGCCTTTTTGAAGTGGGGCATTAGAAATAATTTCAACGGTTGCCCCCGAGGTTCCAGTGTACCAAATAGATTCAACAAGAACAGAACGCCCACTGCCAAATGATTCATCGATGTTTTTCTGGTTTATTTCACCATTAGCTGATACGAACTTGAATGTTATAGAAAAACTAGAGGTAATAAATTGCATCAAAATGAAACTGTGTCTAATTGTATCATTTTAGATTAGTTAATAGTAACGTATGCAGCTGGTACTGCTGGCACTCTGTTTTCTAACAGTCTACACACTGTTTGAATCAATGTTTTGTCAGTTGTGTTATTGCCCATTGGCCTTGTATGGAGCTATTAAATATGTTTGACTGCTCTCAAATGAATTCACTTGGCTTTAACTGGGTTCTTTTTTTTTGGGTGGGGATCGCAGGGAATGCAGTAATTGCAGGACATAGGTTTTCAACAACTCCTCTTGGCAAGTTCACCATCATTCAGCTTTAAATCCAAACACATCGCATGACCCAGCTCTGGCTTGTTGTTAACCACACCTCTGAGGCCTGCCTAAGGTCATTCGCCCATTTCACACGAGTTACAAATTAGTAACAGTTAACCAATGCAGGCTGCCAAGTTAGGTAAACAGTGACATGTTCATCCTAGAGTCCAGCATATTGATTCTTTCAGTCGCTGCTGCCTGCAGAGTGCAATTACCCTTCAGATTAGAGGGATGACCTCATTTTCAGAAGGCATGTCTGGACATGTATGACCTCACTGCTGCTATATTGATAGATTGTTGGATCCTTGAGCAACTGAAGTGGTTCAAGGTAATTTGTGAATCAGTTTGCCACTTTTGTACCTTTTATTTGCATCCAAGTTGTTTTGAATACTTAACTGCAGTTAGCCTCACTGACTAAATAACATCCAGTGCTCAGAAGTACTTCCAATGCTTGTTTTCAGGTCGTCTTTGCTTTCAGGCATTGTAAGAAAAAACAGCTTCTTCTTAATGAGCTATGGAACACAAAAATCAATTTAGTCCTGTTCCAAGACATTTTACCAGTCTAGAAAAAAAAAGATGAAAACCCATTTATTTTCTTTTTTTCTTCTTAAAAAATATTTTTCCTATGAAATCTACTTGCTTCATGGCCAACATTTTAAATAGATAGTTTGTCTAGTTATACAAAACATAGTTATGAGTATTAGAGCCCGACCGATATATTGGTAGGGTCAATATTTTAGGTAGACATAAGCATATGGGAACATGTTGGATTCTCTGATAATTGGCCCATTGTTCATCAATATCAACACTTCTAATTTTCACTCCTAAAATGCTGGGAACCAGCCGTGTCCTTACTTGCAAATTATGTAATTGTACAATATATCCAGCAGAGGGTGCATGAAGACTACTTTCAAGTCATGGCCATGCTGATCACAGCAGAGAGGAGACCCAAGAAGCAGAGAGCAACTAAATACTGTGCAGCGTATTTTGCTGATGGTAAGTTTATTGTAACTCATTTGTAAAATCTAATTTTAAAATATCAATAATACATTTTCTTCAACCCTCCACCCCACTTGTCATTAGCTACGTGCCTCTCAAGTTAGCAAGCTAATACTTAGATAACCTAGCATACGCTACTGCCTTGTAAAACTTTATCCAGAACAATAAATCTAATGTAGAGATAAAATATATCAGTGTTAGTAACATTATCTTTGTTGTCCTCAGTGAAATGCATTGTTTGTCTGAAATCTTTATTTCTCTGCAAAGAAAAAAAATTATGCGGTCAATATTAATCAAGTATTCACCATACGTTTAAATCGTGAACAGGGAAGGGTGTTTCTTTGTTTAATTAATATTTTTGTAACACACTTGATAACTTTATGATGAACAGTGGAGGATAAAAAAAATATGAACGCACATTAGGAAGACTGCTTTTATGACCAGTGCACCACTTGTAAACCTAGTGTGGGACTAGGTATAGCATGGATCTGATTAGCTTTGCTTCATGGTTGCTAACAGCCATGCTAAATACATAAGCCCCGCACCATTTGCTGTTAGATTCTTGGGGTTGGACAAATTCCAAATTTTTTCAGCCAATGTATCGATCTGCATTAGCTGTCCTCTCCCAATATTGTATCGAAGGTAGCCAAAGTATCCTTACCCTTCTCTTCTTTTTTTACTACAATATGCTGATGATGTCATGTGTTATCTTGTCAACTAACACCTAAGAGATGTCAAGTGTTTGAGTTTGTTTACTAAGACCAAAGGGAAAGCATGTTTATTTAAGTGTATTTTACAGCATTTTTCTAAAAGGCATCATTGTAGATGCAGTCTTTTTTTTTTAATATCACCAACTGATGTAAAGGCGATGATGTTTTTTCCTGTGTGTGTGTGTGTGTGTGGACATATTATAATGAAACTCTCAGAAACTAAATACTGTATTGAATGTACTGTCTAACTTTTAAAGTCAGCCTAATTCAAGATGGTCACCACAGCTACCGTAATCAGCATTAGTCAACACAAAAGGGGTTAGAACTTATCACTTTTCCCAATTTTGGGAAAAAAAAAAAAAAAAGTAGTGTCATAGTATCCAAATGTCATCCTCAATGCAAGCATAAAGTGCTAATGCATGAGTGTAAAAACTTCATTTAGAAAGTTTGGATTAAACAACTATAATTCCATCCCTTCTCATTATGAAATTATTTTAATTTAAATTGTTAGTATTACATGTGGTGGGTGATATGCATTCCTACAAAGAAAGTTAAAACTTTAATTCTATACACTGCATAATGTCTTATTATGGCTTGAATTATAAGATTATGGAGTAAAAGTAGCACATTCTTTTAAAGGGGGTTTCCCTTGAGTTCATAGCCTGCATGCATGTTTGCAGAGCGTTCCCTGCAGTCTGAGCTGACATTCATGAATGTTTGTATGTCATCTGTTTGGGTTAGACTCCTCTCACACACTGCTGCTCTTATTACACACCTGCATCTACCCACCTAAACTGCCAGCTGTGTGTTACCTTGAACTTTCATCTCCGCTCGTTTGGTTCTTCCTGTTTGACAGGAAACAGTGGGCCAGCTGACCAGACGCCGTGGCACACCTGCACCACTGAATGCGCCGTTATCCGTGGAAATATGCACTTGTTTTTACAGCAGCTGGTTCGTCCCACCCTCCTTTGCAGATCAGTCCATGCAGAGAGGCCCTCAATCCTTATGGTTTCCCTACATTTCATCACTCTTTTCCTGAATGGCAGCCATGCAAACAGCTCTCACAGTCAGGTTTCAAAACATAAGAGAAATGAACCACAGTTAATTTTTATTCCACTCTTTCTTTGCTGCCTCCAAGCCCAGTCCAACCCCCACCCCAGACAGTCTTTACAAGCAATCTGAGAAGCACTCCAGTTGAAACACAGAGGAGTCTGTACTCTGTGGCCACAGTCGTCACAAGCCCCCTCCAGGGACGCGACCCCTTCTCAGCTGCCCACTAAAGCCTTTCTTAAACATCGCTCCCCTGACACAAAACATGTCCCCGTGATACCATAACTGACCGCATGTGTAACCCAGCCAAAACGGTGATCGTATATCACAGCGCAACGCAAACCTATTGTCTTCGGAAAGCCTGAAGTCTTCCAGCTGACCTCAATTTTACAACCATCTTTCTCCTGGGGCTCCTTTCTGTGAGGTTATCCAGCTGTTTTGTTGCCCGTGGAGTTGTCACGCCTTAGATCCTACAGTGTTCTTGTGAAAGGGTCATCTCTAGTTAGTGCTTTTATGGCCACGATACACCTTCTGTTTGTTTCGACACAGACTGAACTTGTGCACTTTATACAATTCCTGGAATAGAGTTGGTAAACTGGCATGGCTCGCATAAAAGCACATGATTCAGAGGATTTACTTCACAGTTGAGTTTGTGTCTAAAATATTCTTACCCCCGATTTTATGTAAAAAAAAATAAAAAATCAGCTTCACTTGCTCAACTGGAAATGTTTTGCGGCTTGGTGGTGTTCTTCACTCTGACCACGTCTGAGCTGCCAAGTAGGGGAAACTCGAGAACTACTGCCAATAATTGGTTTATGTCACATAAACATTTTTTTAATCTAAAGTTTTTTTGTTCACATCTGAAGCAAATCCCTTCACATTATAGAGATATTAGTCATGCAGCATTAATACATGCAGACAGACACAAATGTGTTTATTCTTCCACAACACAAAAAAGATCTTCCAGAGCTAACTGCTCATCAGGCTGTCTCAAGTTTGAAGGATGACGTATCCACTCTGCAGTTTTCAGATCTTTCCATAGATGTTCTAAAGGTTTAAGATACGGGCTCATAGAGGGCCATTAAAAAATACATCTATTTTTTTCCTCATACCTTCTTGAGAGCTTTTAGCTGTATGTTTTGGATCATCGTCCTGTTGAAGAATGACTCATGACCGAGGCAGAGCTTTCTGACACTGAGCTGCACATTTTGTCCTGAAAGTCTTGGTAGTCTTGAGATGTTGTTGCGCTCTGCAGTTTCAAGGTTCTCCACACCAAATGCAGTAAACTACCCCTAAAGAAAACTAACCCCCTCCATGTTTCACTTGGGTATACATTTATTTTCTTTGAAAACTTAATGTATCATTTCTTCAGTAAACATAAAGTGTATGCTTTTTTGCCTTTCATTCAACCTATATTTATACAGGTTAGTCTCATTGAGCCTCGGGGACTCTTACAAGAAAGACCTGATATTTTAACAAAGAATGATGACAACAGTAGACAATCATAAAAGAAAGCATGTAAACTGAGAAGAATAAACAAAAGAAAATGTTATTTAAAAAAAAAAAACGGATTGTGAAGAGGGTGGGTCCTAAGATTGAGCCTTGTGGTACACCATTGGTAATCGTTAAATAACTGGAAGAAGTACCATTTTGTTGAGCACATTGCCTCTGATCTGAAAGTTAGTTAGTGAACCAACCAATTCTGTGAGCTGAGAAACCAATTTCTGAGAGCTCATGACATAAAATGTCATGGTCCAGTGTCAGGCCTAAATAAAGTACAACACAGTAGGCCTTAGCATCCAGTGCTAAGTGACATAGGTTGACCTTTGCACTAGCTTGAATGGTTTTGAATGGTTCTCTTGGTAGTTCCCATTCAAATAACCATCTGATCAGCATGGTGTTGCATTTCCTCTTGCGTCCACATCTTGGGAGAGTGGCTCGTCCCACGAACCTTTTAAGAATATTGGCAGATGTGGTCAAAGGAACATGAGATTGTCAAATGTGGTCTTGTAGCCTTTATCGATGCATGGATAATTCACTTTTTCTTTGTTGTTTTAAGGCATGCAGTTTTACGTAAGACAACTGCATTAAAAATGAATCAGGTTTTAAGAAAAACGAAGTATTTTTAACGAGCTGTAAAGGAACCAACACATTTATCAGTGTCTGGATGGCAAAACTGCAACGTTTGTATAAACGTTGGAGCGTGTAGTCCGTTATGAATCGTGCTCGCAGGAAAAAAAGACCATGCATAAACTCCTGTGACAGTTCAAAAGTGACCACGGTGCTTGTGGGGGGGGTGGTGTTGTGGGAATGTGGTGCAGAACCTTGGCATGGCCCACCCCTCCTGTCGGTTGCCTATCTGCTCCCAGAACACAGCCTTCTTTCACTCTGGTCACTTCACCGATTAAAGGCCGGGGGCCCTCGGTGTGTCAGTCTGCTGCTCAGCATGTTTAACAAGGGACGTGTTTACACCATTTCCTTCGTGACAGAACACGAAGAGAACCAGCGAGTGGCTTTTCCACGTGACACAGGCGGCTGACAGTGATGTGACCTCACTGTGCAAGTGTAAAGATTCTCGTAGGACAACATAATAATCCATTACGAGAGTATGCACTGGCCTTGCAGGCCACTTAAGTCCCCACATAAGGGCTTTGTGTGGAATTTGAGCCTGGAGAATGGCACGTCAAGCAATCTTTAAATTACTCAGCCGCTCTTTAATGATGTGACTTTGTGCTCCCAGAGGTGTCTTACTGTGTCAAGCATCGTGTGAATGTGCTGAATCACATCAACAGAGCAGTGAATCAGAAATCTGACAACACGATATAAACTGTTGAGGTTTGCACAGGCACCAGAGCTGGGGAGGGGAAGCAGATGAACGGAGCAGCAACAGGCCTGACACATGGCCCACATTCTCTGCCGCCTCCCACGTCACCGTGCTCCTTTAGAGAAAAAAGCCCCTTTTGTTTCTCAAAGCGGGGAGGGAGCGAGGTCTTTGGGGTGAACCGTCGCTCAGCTTCACCACTCCACCCGCCATCAAAAAAAAGAAAAAGCGACCGGACTTCCCTCCCCTGCTCAGCGTCCTCCTTCACTCAGTCCCTGCTTCAGCACACAAACACAGTCCCATCAGAAGCACCGCTCTTGCTGCTGCAATTGTTTTCCTGCAACTTAACTGGGTCAGGGTGCATTGTTGTATTTAAGACATCTCCAACAATGACCTCACTGTTATTGCATGTTCTTCACTGATCATCATCATCATAAATGACACCCCCCCCCTACACACTCCCATGTATGTTGCTTTGGAAAGCCTATGAGAAGGTCCTGCCTTACAATGATCAGCTTATCAGTAAAAACGATCACAAGTAGATCAAATTATATAGAACTGTTATTGTGTGAATGTTTATGAATGTTTATGAAACATTCACACTATTGTGATCCATTTTTCTTCAGTACCGTTTTTCGACGCATTTCTCGTCCTACAGTTTTCAAGCTATTTCACCAAATCATGTATCAGAACGTTCAGCTGTTTCAGGACGATCCTGTTGTGACTTTGTATTGGTGCGACTTTAGCTGTTTGAAATATTTAGCCTTCTGTGCCATTGTTTACATCTGTCATAAAGAGTTGTTTACAGCCTTTGACTGCTCCTTTTAAATTTTGTTCTGGTTCTGCTTCCTTTTGCAAACAAACCTTTTCAGCTACTTTCAGCAGTTTTTTTCAGCTGTATTGTGCTCCTTTCAGATTCTTTCAGCTAACTACAACATTTTTGTGTTTCTTCCAACGTATTTATGCTAATTTCAGCTCATTGTGCTCCTTTCAGCATATTTCTGCAAGTTTCAGCTTTTCCTACTATTTCAGCTACTATTTACCTGTTTTATGCTCATTTTAGCTTTTTCAGTTATTTCCACAATTTTTGCTCTCATTTAAACTTTATTCAGCATATGGTAATTCAGCAAAAAATTACTCAACTTTCTTTTGGTATTTTAAGCTTTTTCTGCCCCTTTTTTTAAAGCTATTTTTCAGCAGTTTTTTTGTTTGTTTGTTTATGTCAGCTTTTTTTCCAGATAATTTTCACTTTTTTGTGCCAATTTCTGCTTCTTTCTGAAATGCAATTTCTCTAGTTTTCTAATAGGATCAATTCAGATCATGTTAAAACTATATTGATCAAAGTAGCACAAAACAGATGTAAACTCTAAAGCTGTTAGGGTGAACATAAACATACTGAAACTTCGTACTAAACAAGACAGGATGTCAAAGCCTTGCAAGAAATCGGGCCAGCCAGAGAATCTATTCACATCCACTTACATCTTTCGATTTACCGGTACTAAGCAACCAAGACACGTCTGAAAAATTGCTGACACAAACCCAGAGCTGGCCGCCGAGCCTCGATTAGAACGCATATCGCCTGCTGGCGTCCATGCCAGCGTTTGTGTTTAAAATCGGACTGAGCACATCAGGTTTTTGGTCAAACTTGTTGACATTATGAGCAATTTTATGCAAAATTGGGAGATGTTGAAGTTTCACGAAAATCTATCCAGACAGACGTGGGTAAAACATTATCACTACTTCGCCATCGGCAACAAGCAACAACAAGCAAGAATAAATAACGTGATTACAAATGACTTTTAAACCTGTTTATTCCTTATAGAAATTATGCTTATGTTTTAAGTATGTTTGTTACAAATCGTAAAAAGAAAGAATATTAAGGCTGTTAGCATCTTAAAGTACATTTCAGACATTCAGGAGAGTAGATCTCACAGGTAAGCCTGAAGCTACCGAGTACAACGTTAAGCTCTTCAGTATATATTGTAGGTGTGTGTGTGTGTGTGTGTATGGCTTGTTGCTCAGTAAGAGTGAAAGAGGCTTAAACAACAGTAGCTCTTTAAGTGGTGACCATTTCTCTCCGTCGTGTACCTATGTGCTAGTTCAGAACGTCAGAGGAAAAGACACTTTCAAGTGCAGAGAATTTATACAAGCCTGCTGTGAATTCTCTACAAACAAAGCACAAGTAGGCTGATCAGGTTAAGATTACAACATTTTGACATTTATCCATTTCACTTCCACTCTGATCCACCTTCCCTGACTTGCATTTTCTCCTGAGACACAAAGAACTGTAGTGGGGGAGTCACTTCTGAACACAGTCCCCAAACATGGACATTTAAAGCATAAAGCGCCTGTTCGGTCCCTCCTTGAAAACAACAAAGACGAGCCCTGGAACGCTCTCCGCAGGAGCTCCCCGCTCGCTTCGTCCTCAACACCCCCAGCACTGTTTGTTGTACCACCTGGTGATAAATGTCCAGACCCTTAATTCATCTTCCCTCAGAAGGAAAGCAGCTCAGTTCCTTTCGATCTGCTCGATGTCGAGTTCTCCTCCAAGCTGGTACACGTCCCTCCTCATGCTGCACAGCCCCGCCCACAGAGGCTCGCCGTCCTTCCCGTTGGTCGTCCCTGCAGTCGAGGTGCGGCTGTTTATGAGGTTCCTGTCCGACTCGTTCCTGGTGGGCTCGCCATCTTTGGGCCAGCTCTGAATGTCCTCCGAGCCGTCTTCGTTTTCAGATAAGTCGTCGGTGTCGCACCTGAGAGCGGGCGCCGCCTGGCCTGACGCGCTGAGGTCGTCGCCTGGGATTCCAGGGCAGCTAAGGCTGTGGAAATTCCGAAGTTTCTGTGTGGAGAAAGGTAGATCTTTTTAGGAATAAATATAAGATTTAATCAAGGCACTTCATTAAAGGATATGCATAAGGCCCACAGTGTTTCATATTTTAATTTAAGATGGCCGCCACACCTCACAAAATGTGTTAATGCTCAAAGTATGTGTTGAGGATGACTGAGCTACTCCCACATAAACTTTACCTCATTATCTGCAATAGTGTGAATGTTTATGAAGCATTCACACTATTGTGATCCATTTTTCTTCCGTACATTTTCAGCATCTTTCTCGTTCCACAATTTTTCTGCTATTTCAACAAATTGTATCAAAGCATTCAGCTCTTTCAGGACAATCCTCCTGTGACTTTTGGTATTGGTGCAACTTTAGCTTTTTGAAATGTTTAGCCTTTTCTGCTGCTTTTTTTTTCTCATAAGAAATGAATTGAGCTGTTTACAACCTTTTTCTGGTTCAGCTTCTTTCAGCTTTCTTGTGCAAATTTAAACTTTTTTCAGCTACTTTCAGCTGTTTAGTGCTCCTTTCAGATTCTTTCAGCTAACTAGAACATTTTTGCGCTTCTTCAGCTCATTATTCTCCTTTCAGCTTATTTCTGCATGTTTCAGCATTTTCAATCAATCAATCAACTTAACTTTATTTTGGTAAATTAAAAAAAAAAACATTACAAACAAACAGAAAACAATATAAAATGGTAAATCAATCATTTACCAAAAAAGGAATAGGCTG
>JARVGV010000527.1:20966463-20976709 GCA_031762435.1 Hypsolebias longignatus
AAAAAGACGTAGCGGCTGCCATGTGCTTTCGGTTTTGAGTTACGGCCGAAAATCCGGACTTACGGCGCCATGTGGCCGGCGTTCCGAGTTACGGCAAAGTCGAGTTTCGAACGGTTCTTAAGACCGGAACCCGTTCGTAAGTCGAGGACTACCTGTATATGGATGTAAAGAGGGAACATGGACGTAGTTGGAGTGAGGACAGAGGATGCAGAGGACAAAGTAAAGATGGAGGATAACTCGCTGTGTTGACCCCTGAAGAGGGAAATGGTGAAAAAAAGATGGGACACAGTAAATATTAAATGTTTAAACTAAGAATATTTAAAACTTTTTGAAAAAAATAAAGGTAATTTTGAATTTTATTGCAACATCTAAAAAAAAAATAAAGTCAGAAAGGACAGGGACAACAATAAATTGTAAAATTACTAGGTATGAAGACACAGCAGGAGGAACACCCTGATGCACGCTCAATAATGCAGGAGGAACATTTTGCACAAAAAAAAAAAAGAAGCTTCAGATGGCAGCAGGTCTTTAAGAGGGCTGGTTAAAAGAGCATTTGGCCAAATATCTCAAAAGTAAAGATGAGCAGAGGTTCACCAGTCTGCAAAAAACTGTGCATAAAAGTAGAATAATTTCAGAAAAAAAAGTTTGACTGTTGTCAAAAGAAGAGAGGATGAGTCATAGCGGTAAACATGCCCGTCTCAACTTTTATGAAATGGGGTTTTAAGTGTACCGGTAGTGCAAATAATAAGCCTAACATTTAAAATGGCAGACAAGTTCTGCTTTGTTCTGCAGCACTGAAAATGAAAAACTCCAAGTTTTTGAAATCTGAAACTTCCTTTGTTAGTGTCATTATGTAGGTCCCTCAAGCGGCAGGTGGTACCGAGTACTGTCAAGGCTGAGTGACTGAAAAGAATTTTATGAAACTCATTGGGAGGTGTTGGCCAGCCCACAGCTGTCCGCGTGTTCACTGAAATTAAACTCAAGTCAGACAGCGAGGCTTGCTCTACATTCAAAGCTGCGATTGAATAGTCAGAAATGAGCATGGCTGGGAGGTTTCAATAGTAGTTATCAGGCTCACTTTGAGGGCCTGGGGTACAGCCAAGGTCTCACAGGCATGCAGCTGCCCACTTACCATAAACACAAAGACTCAGCATGGCTATGCATGGCAGCCAGGAAGGCCTACGTTTTAAAGCAGACTTGCTGCTTAATTATCTCATACATAATCACTTGCACTGTATACATTTGTCCAGAACAGGAGCTTTGTTGGGCTTGGTAATCAAGGCTTTCAGGAATCCTGTCCAAGTTGGAAAGAAATGTTGTCCACTTGAATGCTAAACCTAACAAAGTCCCTTAATTACACAGAGCTGAAGACACAACAGCAACAGAATAATAACATTGCATGCTAATAGACCACAAGAGATCAGATCTAGTGGACTTTTCAATCTAAATTTACACTTGAAGGTGCAAAAAACTATGGATTTTACATGGAAAAATGTCTGACTACACACAAAAATGTGGACAATGATTGTAATCGGGTTGTTACAATGCAAAAGATCTGCAATGTGTGTTGAGCTATTTTCAATTGTAGGGAAAGGGAAGAGGAATCATCTGCAAGCCCTGATAGGCAGCTTGTACTCGAGTTAAAACTGTTTTTCATATGAGCCTGCCTGCCCTCCAGGTGGATGGCTTTCAGTTTCACACAAGAAAAAAAAGCCCTGAAAAATGAGCTTGTGTGAGTGATCGGCACAAACTGGTCCCCCAAACTCATTTCTATACAACCCCTCATGTAAGAAAAATAACTCAAAGGGGCATGACTTACTAATTATAGATTATAAAGTCCAGCAAATGTTATACTGTACTTGTCATCTACCCGTATCTGACATGTCTCTTCCAAACAGGTATGAACTTTTTACAGTTGTAATCACACCCACAAAAAGACAGAGGAATCCAAGTTTAACCGTGTTTTTGTTTATTATCCCGACGTGTAAAGCCAGCCCTGACTTCATACCTGGAGGGAAGGTTTGCTGATAAAGATAAGATGTAAATCCACTGCCAAGAGCACAGTCTGAAAACCAAAAGTCCAAAAAGGACAAAGGCACAAACTAATGTGGCGTCAGACTTATTCATTCAAACAAGGCATACATTTGTCATCAAACATCTCAACATGCATGCCTAGAACTGGAGGAAACCAGATTGAGATCAAAGTGTGCACACTTCTTAGTCAGAAATTTCAAATAAAAATGCATTTTATGCTGAATTTGGGCAGTGAATATGGTTTAATTCACCCTAGTCAAAGTGTCAAATAAGCCAAGCATGCTCTTTTTTATATTTACATATTTTAAATACATATAGTAACATACTGTATATGTATATGGTTTCTGATTAGCCATATACATGTACATACAAAACAAACTAAACTGAATCAACGATGAGCCGACAGTTTTATGTTAATAGTATTTTTTATGAGCATTTAACAAACAAACAAACAAACAGGACAGCTAAACGTGAGGAAAAACGTTGCTAAGCTAGCTTTCTGGAGTTTAGCCTCTTTCGAGAAACTTATTTTACAACTAGTCACTTCAAATCAAAATGTTCATCTTAATAAACGCTTTAATGCGCAACTATGTATATATACAGTATATATACTGTATTTCAAAACACAAGAAAGCTCAAGCTATTCTTTGTGCATACATGTATGCTGGTATGTTTTCTATCGCAATAATCTTGTTATTTCGACAAAACTATTACTCACGAGCATTACGATGGGCCTCTTGATTTTTTTCTCCCACAGCTCTGGGCAGCTGCTTAGTTTCGTCTAACCCTGCTGAGTTTTCTTTTAGTAGAAAAACAAGAAACTAAAGCAGGAAGCAAGGCGAGCAGCTCACTTCCAGCACTGGAGCAAACTACAACTTTGCCCCAGTACTCTACTATCCGACAAAACTGCACGCAGATGAGCCCGTGACAACATACACCGGCGATACCACTTTACAAGGGGGGAGAACCGCTTTTGCTGAGTTATTTATACCTTAAAATTTCGTGTCTGACTCGATTTTTTTGTGCTAATTGACGTATTTAATCTTTTTTCTCAATTAAATAGAGGTTTATATTGAAAAAATATTAAGTTTTTATAATTAGTACATGTTTGTAAAATTGTCCACCCCCACCCTTAGCCAGTGGGTCAATCCACCCTGAAGCAATGAAAAGTAATCAGTTTTCGAGCAATACATAAACATAAGCTAGTTTCATAATATACAGTGGTGTTACACTAGAAAACTCCACATGTATTATATAAAATACACAGTGTGAGTAACATATACAGTATATGTGTGAATTAAATAAACATAAATGCTTTCACTAAATGAGTTCTGGTCGGACAAAAGGTAGTCCAAATAAATTCAGCCATTATAAACAGATCAGAAACTTAACATATTTACATCAGCACTTTTTATGCTATTACGTATTTTATATTATGCTTACAGGCTAAAATTAGTATACAGTTTTAAAAAATTAGGCTTAAATTGTTCATTTACAGGTATATATTCACAAATACATAAAAAATAAAATACAGTGCAGTAATACACAGGCAAATAGATTTTCCCAAGCAGATTCAAACTTTTATTTATTTATTCTTGGATTAACCAAGAAAGCAAATAAACATTTAATTTTTAAACCTCTCCACCAAGTAGGCAGTGGTTTCCAAAGTCAGGGTGGGTTATGAAACAAGTGAATGGTCTTGAGACAATATTTTAACTATTTGTTAATAGCACATTTTTTTGGTCACAGCTGTTGTAAAAGTAACAAACAATGGTTTTAAAGTAATAAGGAATACTTTTATAAATCCAATAATTCTCAGTCGGGAATTATTGGATTTGGCACCTGGATGATTGAGCATGAACTTTGTTGACTTTTATAACTGTTTATAGACTGGCAGCTACCAGTGTGGTTTATGAAACACCAAGGGGTGTTCTTTATATAATCACCAAATATCATTTTACGTTTAAAAATGATTGCTTGTGGTCATTTTTCACCTTAATTATTACAATTTAATCAGGAGTGATAAATTAATAAAAATGTATTGTAGGTGTTGAAGCTGTGCATGTCCTTTTTAATAGGATAATGAGCAAAGCTTATACAGTACATTTAAACCAGTAGTAGATGGGGTCTAACTTTGTTGCGGGTCAGAAACCAAATTGTTTCGGAACCACTGATCCAAGGGACATACATTTTGTTTACAGTGCAGCGTGTGCAAACTGTACTTTTGCTTCTCTTTCTGTATGTATGAGCATTTCATGCATTGTGAGATTTCAATATGGGACTAGAAAACAGTGCCAACCATAACTACAATGTATGAACTGTAGAGGACAAAACGTCCTAACATCACATGTAGTAAATTAAGAGACTTTTCACTGCGCTTGGCCTCATCAGGGTGTGAGCTTACCCACCCCTGCAAACAAATTGTTAATCAAGGAGTAACATCTGCTGTGTTCTTCTAATCTCACCCAGACTGTCCCACTAGGTTTTAGACTGTCTGCTTTCTTTGTGTAAATGGCAACCCACGATTTATCTTTCACACTAGGGCAGTGTTGTACTCCTTAGGATGCAGATAATCACATTTTCTCTGTGGTACATGATGTTTCAGGTTTGATTGAGTGTGTTGTGACTCTAAAAACCATAGGGGGCAGTATCCACCAAACATATATCCATGATAGATCCTTAATCTATGGAGGTAAAGGCTTGGTTTTCTTGCATTTGTTTAATTTTAATAGCTTGACTTTAGCTTGCCGTCTTTAATAGACACCCCCCACCCCCCTGCTGAATGCCATCTGTACTTGGAGGCAGATGGTTACCCATCTCAACTATAACCAACAGCTAATCCTCACTCATCACATGGAAAAACTAGTTATATTTCAAACAAATACAGTAACTTTGCTAAAACTTTCATTCAAAGGAGTTATTTCAAGGGTGTAAATCTATCCGAGAGAACAAACACATGGCATAAACAACTGTTTAACATTCTGGTTTGTTCCAAAGGCCGTTCTTTACATCAAAATAAGTACAAAAACGGTTAAGTCACATCATCTGGACAAGTTTCTTTTAGGGAGAAACATTTCAGGTGACATGATTTAAACTTTTTTTGGTATTTATCTACCTGGATGATTGAGCTTACAAACCTTTCTCTGGATCAAAACAAGTAAAACCGCAGAAATACACAAGTTTAAAACAGCTGTTGTGTCGTTGTAACTCAGTGGGGTACTGCCACATCCAATCAGCAGATTCAAAACTGAGCATTTGGCTTTTATGGAACTCAAATTTAAGTTTCATTGCTTTTCATCTATCCGGCTAATCCTCCCCCATGATGTTTATAGCCAAGTTAATTGATCTGGCACATCTCCATGAGCTCTAATGCCAAGTCTTTGCCAAACGGTTGCTAAAACTTGCCTCTGTGTTTGAAAGAGACGCAGCTGTTTGTCCAGCAACGGTTCAGTGAGGACTGTTTGGATGAGTTCACTGCAAACGAGAATCAAGATCAGTGCAAGTGTTTAAAGAAAATTAAAGCCCTTTTATTGGAAGATCATGCCACTGTCCACCAGTTAAATACTATTATAACTTTTTTGGGGGTTCTGAATTGGTAATTTAAACACTTGTGCTAAAAGTTGACAAAAAGTTTATTATAAAAAACAGACATATCCTACACTCAAAACTTAAAAGAAAGTAGAGAAATTGCATTTCTCGCAAAAATGCAGTGCAAATTATGGCAGAAAAACTTGTTTAGAAACAGCTAAAATTAGCTAAAAACATGTTGCACCATCTGCTCCCTAACAGGTCTCTCTTGAAAATGAGTTCTCGTGGCTCAATGAGACTACCTGTATAAATAAAGGGTAAATGAAAAAAATAAAATGTAGCTGAAATGGAAGAACAAGCTTAAATTAGCAGAAGAAAGCAGAAATAACATATTTTCTGAATTAGGTTTAAACAAGCAGAAATTAGCACAAAAATTAAGAAATTAGCTAAAAAAAAAAAAAAAAAAAAAAAAAGATTAAATTAGCAAAATAAATATAAATAGCTGAAAAGGCATAAAGAAGCTTAAACAACCAGAAGGAAGCAAAGAGCTGAAATTAGCTCAAAATGTGGAATATGCGTAAAAAGATAAAATGAGCATAAAACAGCAAAATAGTAGCTGAAATAACTTAACATAAATAAGCTGAAAGGAGCATAACAAGCTGAAATTAGCAGAAAGAAGTTAATAGAACTGAAATTAGCAGAAATTACCACAAAACAGCTGAAACTGGCTAAAAATGACAAAAGGCTATAACAAATTTAAATTACCAGAAGAAAGCAGAAAGAATTTGCCCCATTAGGCTTAAAGAAGCAGAATTGAGCACAAAGAATTAGAAATTATCTGGAAAAAAGAAGAAGCTGAAATTAACAACAAAAAAAGGCTGAAAAGTAGTTTTAAAAAAAGCAGAAAGTAGAGAGGGCACACTTTTCATGAATTAGGTCAAAAAAAAAGTTTAAATGGGTGCAGAAAATGTGGAAATAGCTGAAAAAACTAAAATTAGCATAAAACAGCTAAATAGTAGCTGAAATAGCAGAAACTTGCATAAATAAGCTGAAAAGAGCATAACAAGCTGAAGTTATCAGAAAGAAGTTAGACGAACAAACATGTTAGCAGAAAGAATCTAAAAGAATCCAAAAACAGCTGAAATTATCTGAATACGTATAACTAGAAATATTTTACATTTGCAAAAGGAAGCTGAAAGAAGCTGAACTGGAACGAAAGGAGCAGTAACAGGTTGTAAACAGATCTAAATGTAAAATGAGCTCAATTCATTTTCTCTGAGGAAAAAAAAAAAGTGACAGAAAAGGCTAAATGTTTCAAAAAGCTAAAGTTACACCAGTACCAAAAGTCATAGCACCCTTCTCCTGAACGTTCTGATTTATGATTTGTTGGAATAGCACAGCAATTGTGGAACGAGAAAGATGCCAAAAAAACGTGCGGAAGAAAAATAGATGACAATAGTGTGAATGCTTCATAAACATTCACACAATATGAGCAGCTGATTTGTTGAGGAACAGTACAATGAGAAACACATTCTTTAAATCCAGTGAGTCACTTTGATAGAACATTTCAGGCACAGTAGCATCATTTTATGTAGTTTTTGTGCAGTGCATCATACAATTGCAAGTTTATAAACAGTACAAGTAAATTCATTTTCAACGTTTTACATATCATCTCCAAAGCAGGCACTGTAACAAAGATGTGCATTAAGTTAAACCTATAGTAACAAGGTGGACCGTTATTGAGCAGATTGCACAGTTTTTGCAGATCCCTCTCCGTCTGCATCCTTCCGTTCGTTCTCCATGTACGCGTGCACAGACCTCCACAGCGCCCGGATGTTGCCCTCGCCAAAGCCCGTTGCTCCTCTTCTCTCTATCAGCTCCAGGAAGAAGGTGTCCTCAGCAAATATTGGCTTGGTGAACACCTGAAGAAGATATCTGAAAACGCAACAGAAAGGTAAAGACACAACGATAAATGAGCATCTGCTCCCGCAAGCTTTTATTTTGAAATCATAAAATTGATGCATCAACACCTTTACAGAGACTCTGTGATGTATTGTGGTACAGGTTAAAAATAATGGGAGACATTAGAGCTTCTGATTGCATCTCACTTTTTGTTTTCGCTGCCATCTCCCTGAGATGAGGGGTCCTGGTGCAGGTCTGTATCCAGAAGAATCCCATGCTGCGACAGCGTCTGAGGGCTGTGGCCTGCCTCCTCTATTTCCTGCTGTTTTCCAATCTGTCACAGCAGACAGCAAGTGCACAAAAGGGCATACCATGATGGTTTGCAGATAAGAAAATGATCCTAATCACTGGAATACTGTTAATTATAATCAAAGGCTTATTCAGTTCCAACCTGTGTGTAGTAGGCGGGAGGAGGGGAGAAGAACTGGACACCAGCTTCAGCCATTGCATTGGCAGTGGAGACTATATTGTTGGTGTACAGCCCAATGTGCTGGATCCCTGCCGCCTGGTGCTGCTCCAAGAAGGTGTCGACCTGGTTGCGACCTAAAATAAACAAACATCGATGGTGTAATTGTGAGTTTTCATGTCATAAAACAGAAACGTGTGCCATAAGAAACCCAACAAAGTTAAGTCTGAATGGTTTGTTGAGACGTTTCGTCCTTCATCCAAAAGACTTCATCAGTTTGAGTAGCCGCAACGAGTCCCACAAGCCGCACACTCACATAGTGGGACAACCAGTTTGATGGTGATAAGATGGTTTCTGGGGCCCGCCCTCTCCCCCTTCGACTCCTCTGAGGCAACCATAGCCAAAGTGGTTCAAAACAATAAAAAAGAAACTGTCCAGATAACCTGACTGAACTTTGTTGGAATTTTTACCTGGATTATTGAGCATGAACTTTGATGTGCCATAAGAAAGTTTTTGCCACTTCTTAGATTTTCTCTATTTTGGTGAGTTTTTATTTTTTTAAGATACCCAAACTTTATTACTGAGCAAAGATAACGTGAGTAATTGCAAAAGGTAAATCTTGAGAAACCATAATGCTGAACTGCAAAAACGTCTTCAATATGTGGTGGGGGGGGGGGGGTTTTCCAGTCAAACACCATGTACTCTGACATTTGCCAAAAATACATCTGAATGATCCCCAAGACTTTTGGGAAAACAGTTTGTGGACTAATGAGACATAATTGGAACTTTGTAATAAGGTGTGCGTCCTGTGGTGTAAAACTATGCATTTCAAGAGAATAACATCACATCCACAGTCAAACATGGTAGTGGAAGTGTGATGGTCTGAGGCCACTTTGCTGATTTGGGACTTGAACGCCTTGCGGTGACTGATCGAATCATGAATTCTGCTGTCGTTGCAGCAGTTTGGTTGGTTTGACACAGGGCCATGTTTGGACAGCGAAAAGGCAAAAACAGAAATCTGTGCCTAGAAAAAAAAAAGGGTGGGGGGGGGGGGGACATGTCAACCTTATAAATTAAAATATCTGACAAGATTTGAGCTTGACCTTGATGAGGGAGTGATTCCGCAATGACAAACTTGCAGTCGGGCTCTTTCTTGTACACGAAGGGCAGAGCGATGCCCGCTTCGCTGCATTTCCAGAACTGCATGGCAGTGAGTCGTAGTCCGACGCCCTCCTGGTTCACCACAAACCCTTCGTCCACGTCTTCATTGCTGCAAAAATATCAAAATGTTTCTGTGAGCAGAAACAAAACGCGTGCTGATTGAAATCCCTAACAGTGTCTTACCTCCCAATGAAAAACCTCTGGGAGCCAAAGAGTTTCTCATACCACTGCATGACCTGGTGGGTTGACTTCCTGGGACAGGCGTAAGTTATGTGATCAAAATGTGTGACAGGACAAGGCTCGTCTTCTTCCACGCTCCAATCACTGTCCGTGGCATTAAACCCGGGAAGGAAGTCCCCCTCATATTTGGTCTTGTCGATCAGCGTGTGGCACACGTTCCCCACGATCGACTTCACCACCGAGTAGGTGACGGCGCCGTCCTCGTCTTCCACAGTCGTGGGAGGCACCAGGAAACTGCAGCCCAGATGGCGGAGCACCTTGAACGACCTTTCCACATCCTCCACCTCGAAGCACACGTTGCTGACGGAGTCCACCGGGTGGTGGGGGTGGACGTCGTAAAGACACGACGGGGAATTACGCTGCTTGGCTCGGTGTAGATGTGCGGGATGTTTGGGGGCTTCGCCGTCCTGCCTACCCGCCTCCTCGCATCCCGGGCCTTCGTTCACCACGAAAACCGCCGCTCCTTTCCTGAAAGCAACCTGCCTGGACCTGTCGGTTATCCTCGTGGCAAAGAGGTTGAAATTGTATTTGGAGACGAGGTCGTAAGCTAGCTTCTGCCCGTTGCTAACGTGGAGCGAAACGTGATGTAACCGGCGCAGGGGAACGGCCATGTTTCTCCGTAGCACGTTTTGACAACCGGTGAAGCGACACGCTGCTTAGGGCGGAGTCAAATAGTGAGCGGGGCCGATCATCCAACTACAGTACAGTCGAGTTTAAGTTTGGCCCCGCCCACGAGTTTCTTTTTTTTTAATAGAACTTTATTTAAACACAATTAGCATACATCACAATAACAGGATGAACAATACAATAAAACACAATACACTAGTCATGTAAACAAACGGACTTCCGTTTCTAGCACTTCCGCGTTTCCAGTGGGACGGCGCACTTCCGGTTAGCAGTCAACACGGAGTTAGT
>JARVGV010000527.1:21072318-21086170 GCA_031762435.1 Hypsolebias longignatus
TCTTCATATCACAGCTTCAAAAAAATTTAAAATAAGGACATCAAAAAATGTGCTACACTGCATGCAACCTTCCACATTTTCTCTTTCGTTTAAATGTGCAGATTATCCATCTCTGATTAACACTGACTATGTTGCTTAGCAACAGACAATTAAGAAACATGCTTCCCGATCAGCAGAAAAGGCTGCCCGTTATCAGATGAATTAACAGAAGCAACAAATGTCAGCTACATGTAAATGATGTTGTGATAAGGGTGGTTGGGGGGTGGAGGAGGGGGGGCTGTCACTGTGACCTTGAAAAGAAACAGCTTTCTTCACAAAGCTCAAGAAGAGAACCTATACCACTCCCACAACTGAATTTCCCACTCTGCTTCTCATTTTCTTGTCAATATGTGAAGGGAGACCACTTAATAAAAGTCATTACAGTGTAACAAGTGCAGGAGCCCACAGACCCATTAAAGAGGGAGTCACGACATGGGGTTGCATAACTAAAAACAGCGTTAAAATATTGTATTTCTCCCTAAGCCAATCAGCAGGGAGACGTGTTGTATTGTAAAAAGCAAAAATCAAGGCATTAAATTTAACAATTAGCCAAGATTATGTTTCCGTCGCACAGTTAACTGAAAATATAAATAAATATATCTGTGCCATTCTGCATCCTGAGCCCATCCAAATAATTGTATTCAAAAAAGAAAATATACAGTATACTGTGCACACAAAATTAAAAAGAAGCTTCATCTATCTGTTAGCGCTATTAGAAAACACTTTCAAAAACAAAATTGGGGTAATCATAGTTTTGCTCAATAACGTCTAAACCTAACTGAATTTCTAAGCACTGTTCATCAACAAAAACATTGTTACACATTTCCTTCCAAAAAAAATATGGCAAATAAAAACAGGAAATCTTTAAATTATAAAAGAACATATCAATTTTGGATTTAAAAATCTATTTGAGGCTCATTTACCTTCATGACAAAGAAACAACTTTTCAGTTGTATTGCACAGCAACAGGAGTTTAGAGATATAAAAACAGTTTCCTATTATAGTCTACGCAAACATACATCCAATTAGTGTAATTGGATTTGTAGCAGTTAAGCTCCAGATTAGGAGAGAGTACAGTGTAAAATAGAAAGACAGCAATCCTTTTACATACTAAAAAACAAGCTGTATGTTCTGTTTTTGTCACTTAACTCGGTCTATCTAGAAAAAAAAAGTGTTAGTACCTTTGAAGGAAATCTGATAAGAACTATCCTGTATCTAGAAGTGTATTTCTTGAGTGTTTTATGTGCATCTGTATCAAACTTTCATCCTTGAACACACCAAGTACAAAAACCTTTTTTTTTTAAAACTGCAAATCCAAAAGCGCAGTGTGCACAAATGAATCTAACCGACAGCTTAATTAAAAGCAAACAATCAAAAAATGTTGACCTCAATAGCGCGAGTGCTGCTCATATGAAATGCTTCGACTTGGTGATGAGACAGGATCCCCTCTGGCAAATGACACAACTCTGTTGCAATACATGTATAAATAGTTGCATAATTTAAAAAGAAGAAGAAGAAGAAGAAAAACCTCTCAGAGTAAAGCTGCTTAACTTGTCAGGCTCATCTTACATGCTTCTCTTCTTTTCAAAAACAATGTCAAGTGTGATTTTGATTTTACACACTTAAGATCTATCACATGGAGAGCAAATATTCACCATGGATTTCACCGTAACTAAATCAGGAGATATGAGTTGCTAGAAAAACAAAGCAACAGCAACTGAAGAATTAAATGAGGAAAAGTAAGTTTTGACATTACTTGTCTCAGGCGAGGTAGTCATGGTCGAGACTATAACGGGTGGACCAGTGCGGCGTCCCACCATCTTGTTGTTGGCAAGGTTTTGCCCTTGCAGAGAGGTGGAAGTGGTGACGGGAACAATGGTAGTCTCAGGAGCACCACCAATCCCTTTCCGGAGAAGCTGTGGGCTGTGGAGGGGACTTGCTGCTGCTATAGGAGACACTGGGGGAAGATTCGGGGCTCTCTTCATCAGCTCCATGGGAGAGTAGGAGCCAGAGAAGGTTTTGGGTGCTGCTCCAGGGGTACCAGGGGCTGGTGGAGGCTGCTGTCCAAGAGCAGACATGGTGAGACCAGTGTGTGGATTATACATGGAGAGAGGTCTCCCCTGGGTTGCTACACTGTTATATCCTCCAGGGCTGACTGGATAAGCTCCAGCTGCCAGTGGACGTGTTCCTGGGAAGGTGGTGGTCTCTAGAAGATGTTGAGAGGGTGCGCTACTTGGTCTTCTGCCAAGAAACTCTCCCATTCTAGGGGACACAGTCTGGATGGTGTTGAGAGGTTGCTGCATCAAGTTGGGGTCCATTGTCAAACCCTGTGGCTGAATGTAGAGGTCGTTCCGATGGCTGAAGCTGTTGGATCTGGTACGTGTTGCTGCCCCTCCTGTTTTGCATCCAAACACCACACGGGACAGAGCACGAGCTTGGGCTAAGTTTGGTGCCACAGACCTGATATCATGGTCCTCCATCATCCCCAGTGTTGCCATGGAATCAAATCCATGTTGTAGGAGGAGAGTAATGGTGCTCTCAGCCAAACCTTCAGCTCGTAGATAAGCCAGAAAGGCAGGGTCAATCATCCTTTTGGGGTCTGTAGCACTGGGATGGATGGGGGGCAGCGTGGAGGTCATTCCAGCTGTGGCAGCCATCATGGCTGAGGTGGGGTCATAGTTTGGGTCATAAGGCAACCTCTGGGAGGATACAGCTCCATAACCCCGTGGGAGAGCTCCGTCCATTCCCTGAGATGCTGGATCCACCACTGAACTGATGCCAGCTGGCGGGCAAGGTTCCAAGGAGAAGCTGTTGATGCTATTGTAAAGTTCACGGGCAGAAAAAGTCGGTGGCTCAGCAGCGTAAATTGGAAGAGCTTGTTGAATCCCGTAGACAGCGGGAGTAGAAGAGTTGCCACCAATACGCTGGACATCTGAGATCATCTTAGATCCCAGAGTTTCTCTGTACAAACGGCTCAGCTCATGATGAGAAGGGGGAGGAGGTGGAGGCAGAGGGGGAGGAGGCATGGCTGCAGACGTAGCAGCAGAGGCCAGTAGAGAAGGTGTGGCCCTTCCTTGTCCTTGATCCCATGTAGGCCTCACCCCGCCAGCGCTGGGCCCATAATGCGAGGCTGATCTGGTGAGCAAGTGCTGGTTATCCCTGTAAAGCCCAGAATCTTCAGGTGGCTGACCAGATAAGGTAGCATCAGCCAAGTAGTAATCCTGAGTTGGTGCTGAAGCCCGGGCTGCCATCGCTTGCCTGAGGTAGAGGTTGCTGTTCAGATCAGGAACAGAGTTGTTCCTCAGTAGTTGCTGTCCATGCTTGTCCTGTCTGTAAAAAGAAGGCTGAATGACTGGAACCCGTTTCTCAGAAAGATCTAGATAATGGTTAAAGCTATCTTTACTGTCTTTAACACCCAGAGGTAAAGAATTCCTACGCCCGGTATTACCACAGTAGTGACAGCGACCTGCAGCCCTGTCGTTCTGGCCCTCTCCCCACGCAGGAATGCTCTGGCCCACCGAGCCACCAAAATGCGACTGCTCGCTTGTGTTAGGCATCAGTAAAGACAACAAAGACAACAGCTACAAAGGCAAAAAATAGAGCCAAGTATTGTGTTTCAACTCTCCAGTTACACTCACCCCCAATAAAAGGGAGAAATAGAGAGGAGAGAAGGACAGGTAAAGCAGTAGGTAGATTTTTACCTGATCTGCAGCTGTACCTCCCGCCCCCTTCCCTGACTTCTGAGTCTGTGCTATCATGTAGCTCCCTGCTGGCAGCCTATCTAAATAATTCAGCCCTGGAAACATTAGAAATCCACGACGAGGGGCATACAGCAGGATAAAGACAGAGAAAACCACACACACATATTCAGACAGAAAAAAACTCACACACCTTTAGAGCGAGGCTCTACTCCACTCAGCAGGGATCATGCTTGTGTTAGGCATCATGGTTTCATCCATACTAAGACTGAGGGCAAGAAATTGGGTAAAACTACCGTACATGCTGGACAATGGCAACAAACTGGAGGAGGGGACGAGACGTACTAATCCAATGGGGGTTGATAGACTGTACTGTATTGGCAGGGACTGTCCCCTTGTCCACTACGTATGCCACAAGGGGATTAGTGTCAAGCTAAAACCTGCTTAAATCCACTACCACTGTGACGTCACTTGGACTAGATGGTGTACATAGCCCACACACTGCTGAAGCCCCAGGGTGTGTTTATAGAGCCTAAGACAGGAGTGTTTATGGTTACCGCTCACCTCTCTGCTGCCCTGCAGCTTGTATCCCTGTGAGTATGAATCGATCTCACCCGAGAGACAGAAGAGGACAGAGGCTAACATGCTGTATGTCCCTGGAGAGATGAGAAGAGATAGGCTACAAAGTCTACTCCCATGAGTGCTTCTAAGGCTTGCATTTATTCAGGTGACAGGTAGAAGAAGAAATAAACAATAAAAATACTGTACGTGACTAGAACCATCCAAAACGCAAAGCCTCCTCTAGTGGACATGTATAGATTTATGTATGTACACAAATGGAAAGTGTATGTTAGGATACCAAAGGAAGTACAAAAAAAAATCAGTGTCTTTATTGCTTGAAGTTATTATTTTTATTTATCTTTTAAACAAATAAAGTAATAAATTTACCATTACACATACACATGCTAAAGTACAATAACATAATGAAGGCGCTTAAACATGGAAAGGACTTCATTTTATGGAAACAATGGACTTTTGCTTTAGTCCAAATCCCACATTTACTAAAATGAAAAATAAAAAATGATTAGCTCTAAAAAGAAAACAATGAAAACATTTTTTTTCTTTTAATTACTGGTAAAATCTCAGTAATTCAGTTAAAGGCTTTAGTTAAACACCTGAGTTGTATTATTGTTCAGCACAATTAGTTTTTGCTGCTGTGGATTTTATTTTTTTAATAGATTTTCCCTCTTTCATTCTAAAACTTTTTTTTTTTTTTTTTGTAAAGCAAAGTTTAGAAATAAATCTTTTCCTTCCAACCACAGCATAAATTGCAGTGTGCAAGCAGTAAATACTTGTCTTAATAATTTCTGAATCACTAAAGGCTAAAGACATTCACACTGAATGGTGATCTTTATTACCTACTAAATAGTTTAGTGTTATATTTTTTTTCACACTGAATGCTAACAAGGGCATTACTACTAAAAGACAAAGATGTTCTTGTTGCTTGTGTAACTGAGTAATCTGATTATAAATCCAACTGACTACTATGCAATTAAGATCAACAAAGACGGTAAAATATCGTAGCGTTTTTGACACATCATCTTGCAAGCCTAATAACTGCATATTTCTCGTGCGCACGCACGCACACACACACGCAACCTGTTCAGTTGCTTGTTAACATAAATACACTGAACAAAAATATAAACTCAACTTTTGTTTTCGTTCCTATTTTTCATGAGCTGAACTCAAATTTCCGATTTCTTTTCCAAGAGGCATTTTCTTTCAAAAAATTTTCACAAATCTGTGTAAATCTGTGTTAGTGAGCACTTCTCTTTTGCTGAGATAATCCATCCACCTCACAGGTGCGCCTTAAGCTGATCACAAAAAAGGCCACTCTAAAATGTGCAGTTTAGTTTTACTGTAGTAGGGATAGCATCACTACGCCAATCCAGAGCATCCCAAACATGCTGAGTGGGTGACATGTCCGGTAAGTATGCTGGCCATGCAAGAACTGGGATGTTTTCAGCTTCTAGGAACTGTGTACAGATCCTTAAACTTTAAACATGGGGTCGTGCAGTATCGTGCTTCATCATGAGGTGATGGTCTGGTACAACAATGGTCCTCAGGATCTCATCACGGTATCTCTGTGCATTTAAAATGCCATCAATAAAATGCACCTGCGTTCGTTGTCTTTAACATAAACCTGCCCATACCCCAAGCCCCCCTCCCCCCACTGGGGTCATTTTATTCACCACGTATGATGTCGACTTCAGCAAACCAGTCAGGTGGAGACCACGATGAGGACGACAAACATGCAGATGAGCTTCCCTGAGACGGTTTCTGACAGTTTTTGCAAAAATTACTTGGTTAGGCAAATTGATTGTCGCAACAGCTGTCTGGGTGGCTGGTCTCAAGACTATCTCAGAGGTGATGCTGCTGGATGAGAAGGCTGGTGTGGTTACACATTGTCTGGGGTTGTGATGCTAGTTGGATGCACAGTCAAATTCTCTAAAACGTCTTTGGAGATGGCTTATAGCAGAGAAATGAGCATTCTATTCAAGTACAACAGCTCTGGTGGACATCCCTGCAGTCAGCATGCCAATTGCATGCTCCCTCAAAACGTGACATCTGTGGCATTGTGCTGTGTGATAAAACTGCACATTTTAGAGTGGCCTTTTATTGTGGTCAGCCTAAGGCCCACCTGTGCAATAATCATGCTGTCCAATCTTGATGTGCCACGCCTGTGAGGTGGATGGATTATCTCAGCAAAGGAGAAGTGCTTGCTAACACAGATTTACACAAAACGTCTGAGATCTTTGAGTTCAGCTCATGAAAAATATGAGCAAAAACAAAAGTGTTGCATTTATATTTTTTGTTCAGTGTATTTAATCAACTAATTGCATGACAGAAACTCAATGCTTTTTAGACACATGGTGAAGATGGTTTACTGAGGTTCAAACACCAGAATGAGGAGAAAGGGGAAGTTAAGTAAATTTAAACAGGGAATGGTTGCTGGTGCCAGACTGGTCTGAGTATTTCAAAAGATGATGATTTACTAGGATTTTCACCTATGCTTTACAGACAGGCCAACGTTGAAAATAAATAAGGGAAATACACAGTGAGACACTTCTGGGTGGAAACACATCTCCTGTTGAGGTCAGGGGAGAATGGGCAGACAGAGGCTATAAAGTAGTTCCAATAATTACTCAGTCCAACCAAAATCTTCAGAATACTATCTCTGAACACTCAATATGTGGAACCAGATGGGCTACAGCAGCAGAAAACCACACCAGATGCCACTTCTGTCCACTAAAAGCAAGAAAATGAGTCTACACTTTGCACAGGCATAACAAAATTCAAGCACCTTTGGAATGTGGTGGAATGAGAGATTTGCATCATGGATGTGCAGCCCACAAATCTGCAGCAACTGTATGATGCTATTATGTCAATATGGACCAAAATATTCAAGGAATGTTTCCAACACCCTATTGAAACTATGAGACAAAAAAAAAATCAAGCCAGTTCTGGTGGCAAAAAGGGTCCAACCTGGTATTAGCAAGATGTAGTGAACAAAGTGGCCAGTGAGTGTAAACATTGTTAGGAGAATGTAAAAATCTTCTACCTGAAACGTTTCTTCTAAAAAATTGCTTTCAACATCTACAAACAGTTAGCATTAGGGATGCATCGATCCACTTTTTTCACTTCCAATACCAATACAGATATGTTTATTATCGGTCAATACCGATTCGATACCAGTCTGATACAGCTATTAGGTGGAAACTTTTCACCTCTTTCCTTCATCTCCTTCAAAATTAGCTCCTTTTGATTGATTCCATTCAACAAACTCAGCGTGCTCTTTAGGGGGAAGTTTGGTAGCGTTACAGCTGGAAGTTTTAGTGCCACCCCTTGGATCCGTCGCTGTGCATGTATTGCAAGTACCGTAGCTGTCTAATGTGTTGGCTGAGGTGGTGTGAAATAGTTCCAGATGGCTGATCCTTTCGCTCGCTCCATTTCGAAAACAATCTGTGCGGCGAGTTCGCTAGTGCATGACGTCACTCAGAGCACAAAGCATAGAATTAGACTGAATAGATCTGCCCAGTCATGGATTGGTCACATTGTCACCGATACCCGATCCATTCCCCCCAATATCGGGACCTATACTGATTTTGGTGGTGCATCTCTAATTAGCATCCACTCATTTGGTGCAAGTTAATTGCTAGGTTTGTCCAAATGGTTTAGAAATGGTGTAGATGTGAAGCGTCGCTGGTTCAGACTGTTCAAAAGCTGCAATGCTTCATTCCTGTATGCTTGACTTAATGATAGATGTGTCAGTATATATGGTAAATGGACTGTACTTATTTAGCACCTTCCTATCCAAACAAGATGTGCTTTACAACACAATCTGTGCCCACATTTACCTCCACACACACACACACATACATTAATTCATTCATACAGCACTCTACAAAGCTAGTCAAACAAATCCTCATTCTATAGAGACTAATCAGAGCTTTATCACATTCATACACTGATGGGACACACATCAGAGGCAGTGAGGGGTTCAGTGTCTTGCCCAGGAACACTTCAACAAGTGACTGCTGGTGGAATCGAACCCCCAACTCTCCCGTTGGAGGACGACTGCTCTAACCACTCAGCCACAGCTGCCCCCCAAATAAAGCAATACAGTGCAGCAACGTTTGTTAGAGAATTAACAAATTAAAAGTACGTTTTTCTCTTTTCCACCCCAAAAATATACAGGTGCATCAAAACATTTTTAGAATATGTGAAAAAGTTCAATTGATTTTGTCACTCATTTCAGAAAGTGAAACTCATACAATGATTCATTACACAGAGAGTGGAATATTTCAAGTCTTCATTTCTTGTCATTTTGACGACTTATAGATAATGAAAAACCAAAATTGATGTTTGACAAAAAAAATAACTTTTTCACGATATTCTAATTTTTTAGATGTACCGGTACCTGTGTGTAATCCTTGTTGCAATAAACTGCAAAAAATGTGAAAGAAGGGAAATGTGTCATAGTCTTATACTGTAGTGTCTTTCAGTTTTCTACACCGCCCTACAACCTAAATTGTTTTTGTTTTGGTTACTTTTCTTTTTAAATACTATTTTAAATTCACTTAAGAAAAAAAATCCCAACTTGTATGTATCCTTTATGATGGTCTATTATTGTCTTTGTTGTCCCTGTTGTCATCACTCTATTAAAATCAGGTCTCTCTTGTAAATGAGTTTCCGAGGCTCAATGGGATTAACCTGTATAAACAAAGGTTGAATGAAAAAATGTCTCATCTCGCAATTGGTTGACAACTGCCAGTGTTTACTTGCTGTGATGGAAGTTATAGAAATAGTTCCAGTAGGTGGAGGAGGGAGCTTTCATAAATGTGTGCTGAGGAAAGAGGTTGCTGGTTCTGACTTCACCTCCGGTAAAGATAAAACAAGTAAAGAAAGGAAGTGGATATGACTGACTGAACTTGTTGGCTTTGTGCTTGTTTCTTTGAAGCATTTGTGCAGCGATTCTGACATAACGTAGATGCTTCTAAAGCTAAAACGCTTAGACAGTGTGACTGAGATGAGCTAAATTTATTAGCTCTGACATAAAACTGCTGCAGTCTTTAAGATGTCTGTCAAGTTACTGGGATCAGTGCTATGGCTTTCATCTCGGAGCTCCATGATGCAATAATGACATTATAAAAAAATAAAATAAAATTTAAAAAATATATATTAAATTAAAGAAACGTTAAATATTGAGAACATTAAGTGGGTCAAACAGAGAAATCATTTGCCTTTCAGCCTTGTGCAGCGCAGGAGGATGTGTGTTTTCTTTCATTAGATGCCCGACTGTTTCCTCGCAGTGATTTTTCAGCTCTACCCCGGCAGGTCTGAGTATCTGTGTGCCTTTTTGTCATCTGTAAAATACACCATTAATCACAGAGTTGTATCTCTCTACGGCGATCACAGACAATAACTTTTTTTAATAAGCCCTTTCCCGGGCTGTCACTCAGATCCCCGCTTCCTGACAAAATATTAATAACAATAATAAACA
This sequence comes from Hypsolebias longignatus, assembly GCA_031762435.1. NCBI lineage: Eukaryota > Metazoa > Chordata > Actinopteri > Cyprinodontiformes > Rivulidae > Hypsolebias > Hypsolebias longignatus. The sequence goes on from JARVGV010000527.1 coordinate 21,082,120, forward strand.
TCTCCAGCTCAGTTATAGGCGAGGTGTTGGTGAAATTGAAACAAGGACGAGGCGTATCATATCTCTCATCATCAAGCAAATTACTGTGTTTCACACATTTTATAAGCGGGAGGAGCTGAGGGTATGAAATTCATCTGGTCTACATTCTCTTGACAAGCCTCAGGGCTGCTCCATAATTAAGAGGGGAATGATCAAGCATCAGGGATCTTTGTGTTTGCTGGCATGAATAAAACCGGAAAAGAAAAATAAATCATTACACTCAGGATATTTGATAATAATTATAGCCATGGTTTTGCAAATGACATATACCGGTAGGTACAGTGTGTCGAACAGACGTCCGGCAACGGTCGACACTTCGGAGCAATCTGCCCATCTTTGTAGGGCACAGGATGCTAACGGCAGGACTTGGCAGGCTGCAAGAGCTGCAGAATGATTTAGATAGCGACGACCCTACAACTGCTGATCCATTAAACTTTCATGGGGAATTTATAAATTAAAGCTGTGACCGCAAGAACTTGAATATTCAACTCAATTACTGTGATTGTACAGTGCATTAAAGTTTTAACAAGCCTCCGAGCTCGGAGGAGAGGAGGCGACGGAGAGGAAAAACACATGGTATCAATTCTGGTTCGATGGTCTTCAGAGGGTTTATGTGCATCTGCTGGGTTATCAAGACTGTCCCCATTCCACCCCTGCGTCTTCACCGCCCCACATCTCTGCAGCGGATTACGCAGCATGACACACATGACAGTGAGGAGCGCTACAGGCCAGGGCCTCTCGCAAACTTGGTGAGGCAAGCGAGTGGAGGTTTTGTTTTTTTTTCCCACCTTCCGTCTTAGCGGCCCATCTTTGCCTCGTGTGCGGCCCCACGCCCTGCCTGCCGATCGCTATCAAGCCAGCGGCCCATACTGCATCACAGATGGGGCAGACAGAAGGGAGAGACGACAGCCCGCTTGTTTTTTGGAGGGATGAGGAGAGTGCAGCTGAGTGAGAGAAGAGGGAGAGAAAGAATGTGAAAGAGAGAGGGGTGAAGGATGGAGATAAATATGTAAACTGACTCCACATCAATAATGGAAAAAGATGTAGAGTTTAGTTAACCTAAAGAAGGCTGTGATCAGCTTAACTGTGATTATAAGCAGATATAGAGCCAGGGGTGATCGCTGCAAACGCTGAACTCTGAAAAACCTTACAAGAAGTTTATGAGCATTTTCCTGTGGCAGAAATGGTTTAGAAAAAGTCAGCTTGGACAATCCTGATTTTACTAACAATTCATTTCATCCACCCATGGAAGATGAACTAGTTTTTACTCGCAAATGTGTGTGTTAGATTGTCTGTTTGCAAAATATCTTATGAACCACTAGATCGATTTAAATTAAACTTAGAGAAAGTAATCTTTAGAAGCACATCCACAAGACTGAAGATGGCTGCAACAGCTAAATGGTCTTAAAAACCCCCACAAAATTAGCTATTCACAGTATGTACAGTTACTTGCCTATAATTTGGTGTAGTAATAGCTGAGATCCTCAACATAAAAGCTGAGCACTAAAAGATTGCTTTGTTTATTATTATATCGATAATTATTTGGAGTCGATGCCGCCTGTCTGTTAGCAAAATAGCCTATGGGCTAAAACACTGCCCAAACACTGGGCAGATTTTACTGATTTTTTGGGACATGATCGCTGAATAAACATCTACAACCTATTAATGTTTGGAGCCAACTCAATTCAAGATGGCCCCCACTGGTAATCAACCTCAGCCATAACAAAAAAATATTTGTAGATCGATAAATATTGAGCTAAAATTTGATGTGGTATTCAGAAATCTTGCTATATCAATATTGTGCATAATGTTATATCCAAGGTTTAATCCAAATGGCTACAATGTAGGCCTGTCACTATAACAAATTTTGCTGGGTGAGTAATTGTCTCAGAAATTATTGCGATAAACAATAATATTGTTTGGAATTTGACAATAATTAGTAATTATTGTCACATTTAAGAAGAAATGTATGGGGGCCATGGTGTAGAGGCAGGGCAGACGGCTTGGGACCCAAAGGACCCAGGTTCGATCCCTGGTCACTGCATCCCTTGTGGTGTCTTTGGGCAGCACACCTTATCCCCAAATTGTCCCCCGGGCGCTTTCAATAGCTGCCCACTGCACCACCTGGTGGTGGATGGGTTAAATGCAGAGAGAATTTCGTCCTTGTGTGGCAACATACATTGATGACATTGTGGGACACTATTTTTACCACTGTGTGGCATCCCCCCTTCTTCTTACAACACTCAACAGATGTCTGGGGACAGAGGAGACCAGTTTATCAAGACTAGAAATAGGAATGCTCTCCCATTCATGTTTAATACAGGCCTCTAATGCCCCTAATCCACAGGGCCTTTTCGGGCCCTTTCGGGCTCCATCCTAACTAGTTCAGGCTGATTGCATTGTTTATCCACATTGCCTCGAGCGGTGGAACCCGCCCGATTTTTGTGACTTGCTTTGTTGGGGTACTAGACCTAGTTCTTGTTGGATCCAGTTGTGACATCAGCGCACTGTCGGTCACTGATTGGTCAGAGGGAGGAGTCACTGGATCTTTCAGAAACTTTTCAAAACACCGATCCGCCATTTGCAATTTCTCGGAGTAGTGGCTGAGCTTATTTTAAAGATTTTACAAACAATAATAGCAACACCGTGTCTTATGCTGAAGCGCTGGCATTTTTTTTGTGCTTGCTGACCAAAGACAAAATTCAGAGCGAGCTAGATGGAGCTCCGCCCGTCTACCCGATCCTCTCCACCAGAGCCTTGGAGCCAGGGAGGGCGTCATCTCCCTGAGCTAAACGTTATCTGTGGAAGTACTGTAAGTAAAAAGCGATATTTACCCTCACCTTTTTTTGAGTTGAAAACTGTGCGTAGATGCAGTTATGTCTGTTTTCTTTGAGAGCTAAGTAGTAGAGAAGCTAGCTGGCCATAGCTAGCATGTAGCTTCGTGTAGCTTCTCATCACATATACTACCGGTAGATACTGCTGGGATATGAATTTGATGTCATCACACATCCCAGTCAAATGTTAGATACAGTAGGAATATGCAACAGACCAACCGGCCAGCAAAAAAAAAAAAAAGGCAAATGTCAGATCGCCATACGCGTAACACTGATGGCCATACGCGTAGCGCAATCTGACGACTGCGTCCATCCGCTGTGAGATCACCATATGCTTCTTTTTAATTATCTTTACCACACATGGCATAGCAGTTAACCAGTCAGATCATCATATACTTTTTTATTAACAGCTGTGTGACACCCTGACGCCTCAATCCGCTCTGAATAACAGCTGTATGACACCCTGAGCTAACAGGTAACCTCTCAGCTCATCATATACTTTGTTATTAACAGCTGTATTACACCCTGACGCCTCAGTCTGCCCTGACTTAACAGTTTAACAGCTGCATGACAACCTGAGTTAACAGTTAAGGCAGCAAAATGATTACATTGTCCTTATATTGTTTAAATTAAATTCACAAAGCTCGGACTAAATGTTTTCCACCATAACATGTATGCTGAATGGACAGAACACCTGCAAAAAAAAAATATATATATATATACTGACGTAATTAGTGTGTAGCTTTGTGTAGCTTCTCATCACAATAGACAATATCACCAGGATATGAATTTTATGCCATATTGCACATCCTGACTCTGTATATAACATCTGGCTGTTCTCACAGTCAGTAAACACCAGCAGATGTCCACAATAGTGAAACATACGATCGTCAGCACTAAATAAATGGTTCTGTATTAATGTGTAATGTGCATCATTTCAGGTTAATCACAGTCAGTTCCTTTCTGAAGCTCCTCTAAAGCCATGGGTGTCCTTGGAGAAGGATGGGACAGTAATGTGTGGTCACTGCACTTTAAAGCAAGTATGTCATGACACAAACATTCAAAACTTGAAAATTACAGATAAAAGCAAAGGATAATGATGTTTAGAGGAGATTATAACAATATTTTTTGTTGTTTGTCAGATGGGGATGTGAAAACAGCCAGACAGATGAAGCCTT
>JARVGV010000527.1:21142305-21157333 GCA_031762435.1 Hypsolebias longignatus
GTTCCAGTTTACGACCGTATCGGTATCCGACCGGGTTGTTGGAACGGATCTCGGTTGGAAACCGGGGACTACCTGTAGTATCAAATGAAAACTATTCAATTTTAGCAAATCATTTAAAGAAATTAGGTCAATTTGTCCTCTAGTAGTCTAAGCTTAAGGCAGCATAACAAAGCAACCCTAACTATAGGATTTATCAAAAAGAAAAGTCTTAAGCCCAGTCTTAAAACTGGACAATTTGTCACCCTCATGGACAGAAACTGGAAGTTGTTTCCACAAGAGAGGAGCCTGATAACTGAAAGATCTTCCTCCCATTATGCATTTGGAAACTCTAGGAACAGTGAGTAAGCCTGCAGACTGAGAGCAAAGCGCTCTGTTAGGAAAATATGGAATAACAATGTCTCAAATACAAGATGGAGCTAGGTTGTTGAGAACTTTGTAGGTTAGAAGTAAGATTTTGAATTCAATTGTGGACTTGACAGGGAGCCAATGGAGAGAAGCTAAAACTGGAGAGATATGATCTCTCTTACTAACTCCAGTTAAGACTATGGCAACAGCAATTTGGATTAACTGAAGACTTTTTAAAGTTTTTGGACACCCAGATGAACCATTATAAAGCATATCAGAATCAGAATGCTTTTTATTGTCATTGCACAAGAAGCACAACAAAATTCATTTCAGTACAGCCGTCCAAAGAAACAAAAAGACAAACCAACAACATAAGACATGGGTAGACGGGTGCCTGAGGCTGCAGCCGTCATGGGAGGCGCAGCCCTTTTCATTAGATAAGGAAAAGGGAACCACGAGGAAGGAGGAGGTTAAAAAAAAAATCATATCTCACACTGTGTCCTGTTAGGAACACAGTGTGAGATATGTGAGAAGTTGTAAAAAAAATAAGAAAAAAAAAACTGCACAAAAAAAAGCAAACAGATGACATAATAAGATATATACATATGGAGTGGGTGAGGGTGGAGTGGCTCCCAGCACAGGCCACCCAAGTGAGCGATGCAGCCACCTGATGCCTCGCATCTGACCTAAGTTACTGCACCGGGGAGGCAGTAGCTCTGTCCACCACCAGTTTTACACTAAGATCTTGTAGAAAAAAATAAACGATTTGTAGCTGTTTTGGTCAAACCTAGAATATAACACAATCTCATGCAATACTGTGATATCATGCATGATCTTCCATGAACCATTAACGTTGGAGTATGTGCCATGTATGACTCTCAGCTACATCCATCATTATCTTTACTAGGGGTGCCGAAATATCAGCCCCAATTTCCTTAATTTTGATTTGATCTGTAATCGTCCAATACTTACATAAGAAACTGATTTTACAGATGTTTTTTGTAGTTTTAACAACAATAGTCTAAACTTCATTTATATTTCAGAGCACTACCTCATAGCCAGTTAAAACAAGTTTGTATTGTTTCTAGGATATTGTTCAAGAACATGTTTTTAAATAAAATAAGACTGGAAAATTGAAGGTGTTTTGTGACACCCGACAGAGTTGCTAATGAAACAACTGGTATTGGCCAAAACCGAAATCGGCAGGTCAGACTTTTTAGATATCAGTGATAGGCCAGAAAACTGCAATCTGTGCACCCCTATCTTTACCTGCTTCTTCTTTTTTTGGAATGCGGCGATCGCTGGTGCCCATGTCCAGCAGTCACTGTGTGAGAGGTGGGGACACCCTGGACAGGTCACAAGTCCATCACAGTGATGTATAGAGACAAACAACCATTCACTCTCTCACTCTCACCTAGGGTCAATTTAGAGTTATCAGCCTAACATGCATGTTTTTCATCTGTAGGAGGAAACCGGAGTACCCGGAAAAAACCCAAGCATGCACAGAGAGAACATGCAAACTCCACCCAGAAAGACTCCAGGGTCGAGATTTGAACCGGTGTAACCTGCTCACCTCTCAGCTACAGCCACATCAAATTTTAGGTCAATATCTGTGAAAGTGGCATCTTGAAATGATTGCTGTCATTCAAATCCATTCACCAGTTCATGAGATATTTTGTGGTACAGACAAATGAACACAGACACGTACACTGTCATGGGCAAAAACCTTTTTGTCTTCCTTTGCCTTTCAGTGGCAGCCGATAAATATAGAGATGATTCTGGAAAAGTCATAAACAGATTAAGAGAAGTAGACATGAAGGTACTTGTCATCTGACTCCAGCAGATGGCTTGATTTGTGAGTCCTAAATTCAACTCTTGTCAACATTTATTTGTCAAAGAAGCAAGCTAGAGGCCTCTGGACCCTGTCCTTATTTCTGATGCTGAAGGTATGAGGGTCTGAATGCAGTACTTTGGTTTGATTGACATCATCATTGAGGACATGAGTTGTATTTTAGTCACGCTGTCTTTATCCTAAGGTCAGTGAAAGACAGAGGTCCCTTGTGCATTCATAAGCGAGCCGAGTGCCAAAGAGAAATAACTGCCTTTATTGAAACTCTTGTTACATAAGAGAAATCACTTTGGACAGACATAAATTGCAGCACACCTATCAGTTATTTTCCCCCGTCTGCTTCCTCCCCCAGCTTGTACTTAAAGCAATTTCTTCTTTCTTTAGCCTTGTTCCTGCACTTACAGGTGAGAGTGGGAGAACCTGAAGATTACTGTGTGCTTTGTCCTCCTGCATACATGCAGTAGTCCAGAATAAGCCTCAAATCCAAATAGGACCTAAAGTTAATGGTACCTCAGTCAATATCTACAAAGAACAAGCAGCTAAATGATTTGTGGTTACTGTCAAGATGTTGGCAAAGCTACACAAGGCTTAAAGCCTTCTGCCAATATCACAGCCAGAGCCAAGCAGAATGACAGAGAGAGACAGAGAAAAATATGGCAAGCAATGTTTGTTCATTGCGAGACATGCCCATGTAATGGTTGTAGAAAAAAACGAGCTTACACATTCACCTCGATGAAGTGACATTTAAATAAGCAGGAGCCATTTTCCTTTTCTATCCTCCCCCACCCCCACCTCAACTCACTCCTCTTTCACCCCTTCACTCTGTAGCACTGTAATTTGAAGCTGTCACAAACAAATCCTCCTCATAGACCTTTCCAAATGTCAGGAGCCATCAAGCAGGATGACGGCCCCCAAAAATCAGGCCCTCTGAAACTTTTGTCAGGAGTTCAAGCGCACATGCATATTTATGGGCACAGATTCACAAAATCAGCCCTCGAACAGTATCTGGCGTATGGAAAAGACACAATGATATGACAGCTAGACTGCACTTTTAACAACTATTCTGCGTGAATGTGTTTATTTTTCTGGGAAAATGTTTGAATTTGGGTTAAGATAGAGTTTTGACAAGGAAGTTAACAACAACTACTTGTAATGGGTCAAAATAAGCTTTTATCTCTGTGCCCTAAACCAAACCAATTCTGCCATTAGAGCTCCATTTAGCACAAAATTCTGGGATTGTTATATAAAAATAAAAATAAATCTCTGGCCTCAGTGAAAGCTTTCCAAAACGTAACAAAAAAAATTTTTCTGCTAACATTACTGGTACCTTAACCCACTGCAAAGTTACTGGTTATGTCATAGGTTGTTAGGTTGAAACTAAAAGTCACATGGTTTAAATGCCAAGCTCTGAATTTATGGCACTTCATTGCTCTGCTTGATCCTCAATATTTATTCTTCATAGTTGGCTTACTTGTCCTATTTTGTTTTTGCATTAGCAGCAGATTCACTTTCACCTTATCTGAGATTCTACGCTTGTCCAATTCCACCATGTTTTCCCTAAACAAACTACGGCCAGCTTAATGTAATGTAATGCTTAATCATGTGACTCAAGCTTCCACATACCGGTAGTTATCAGTAGATTATGTTGAGTGCATTATCTCCAGAGTGTGAACTCGCATTTCAGAACTGCAAATTAATATACAACTCCTACAGTAAACTCTTTCCCAGTGGTTGATGCCAATCATTAGAGAGCAGAGGTAGTTTTACTCTGACCTCTGTCTGCAGAGCACTAATTTAAATTTTAATTTGGCTAAATAGTTATAAACGTTTGTTTTGTTTTTTTTACATTATTGTGCATCAGAAATGCAAACAAGCCTGTTTTAGTTTTATGATACAGCTTTAAAAGTCTTCATTTCCTAACTGAGTCTTAAAATAATTTGCCATAACTGTTCATTACAAATGGCAAATATATCGTCTACCTGATTATATTTTGTCTATAATACCTGTATGATTAGTGTTAGAATGAACAGGAGCAGAATTGAAAAGGAAGTAAGGTTTTTACAGAAACATGTTACACAACTACAGTTTATCTGGGAAACTATTTTTCCTCCTAAATAACAAGCAGAGGTTAAACACAGAAACCCTGGCATAGATCAGATTCTATTTCTACCAAACGTTCAAGTTCTACATCATTTTAATGACCTCTGGCACAAGAAAAGTTAGTGTTAGCAGCGTGCATGATTTCAGGAGTCATTTTCCTTTACCAAATGTGAGGGAACAAGACGAGGGGAAGCATAAGGAGCTAATCAACTTGTACTCTTCAGTGGCAATTTATGAACTGTCGGCTGTTAGTTCAGTATGCACAAAGGGCACGTAGCATCCATAAGTCAACACGCTGCTACAGCCGGAGTGGATCCAGACTCCACAGCCATGAAAGGGGAATGTTATCCTCCACACAAAATATCTTATGAACCACTAGGCAAATTTAATTGAAACATTCAGGAAATAATCACCAGGTGTACATTTACATTGATTAAATTGTGGAACCAACCTAATTCAAGATGGCTGCCACAGCTAACCAACCTACCCAAAAACAAAAATAATTCAGTAATTTTTCACAGATATTGTGCAAACATTTGGTGCAGTTGTAGCTCAGTCATTTACAACAAATTGTGAGAATGGCATCTCATTATTTATTTACTTATTTGTTCATTTTTTTAAAAGAAACAAAAATTAATCAAAAAGAAAAAACATTGAATTAAAAGGGTGCAGAAACAATATAAAAATTCTTATATCTGCCCTTTATTAAAAAATAAATAAATAACTACAAACCACAACTCAGGCTTGAACAATCCCCAAAACAAAAAACATCAGGCATTCTTCACATCATACTTTTGTAACAATTTTAATTTAATCATCTTTTTAAACATATAAATTGTTTTAGACATTTTTATGGCGATACTGAAGCAATTCCACAATCCTATTCCCTGAATTACAACGCAGCTCCTTCACACTAGTTCTAAATTGAGGTTTTACAAACATTTCCATTCCCTTAAGTTTATAATGATTTTTTTTTTTTAAACAAATTTTAATTGAATATTTGGGGGTAATATTTTTTACGAGCTTTATACATGACTTATAAAATACTATACACAACCAAATCATGAAATTTTAATAATTTCAACAGATGAAATAATATAATATAATTGTTGGGTGACCATAGTACTTCCTACTAACAATTCTTATAGCTTATTTTTGTAACATATAAGTAGTATTTGTAATTGTTTTGCATGCATTTCCCCTAACTTCAATACAGTAGATTAAATATAGAACAATCATTACATTATACAATATATACAAAGCTTTGTCATTCAAAAACTTTTATTATACAGTAATGCAACTGATTTTGATATTTTCATTTTTAAGTAATTTACATGAGATTTCCATGTCAGCTTCTCATCAATAACGACACCCAAAACTTTTATTTCATTAACTCTATGAATTTCAATACTATCAATTTTAAATGGGATTTCAATAATATTCTTTCCATTACTAAATATCATGTAGTTGTTTTTTTTTTTTTTTGTTTTGTTTTTTTTTTTTCAAATTTAAGTTGGAACCAAGATTGTATTTTTACAAATTCTTTCTGTATCATCTCTAACATCTGTTCAATACCTTCACCTGAACAAACAAAAAAAAAAGTGGTATCATCTGCAAATAAAACACACTGCAAAAGCCCTGACACATCAACCAGATAATTCGCATACAAAATAAACAACTTTGGTCCCAACACAGAGCCTTGAGGAACTCCACATCTGTTAAAACAAAATTCAGATCTTACATTGTTTACCTGTACAAATTGTTTTCTATTATTCAAATAACTGGATACCCCCAAGTAGTGGCATAATAATCCATGAGCTCACACATAATGTTATTTTCAAGGTTTGTCATTTCTGGACATAAAATGATCTTAGTTTAAAACATTAGAAGATAAGTGATATGCATTCCTTCAAGGAATGCCAAGACTTTCTTTGTACAAAAGTTTTACTGCCATCTTCCAGTCCACTGTGTCGTCCAGAAGGCCTAACTGGTTTGGAATTGTTGTTTTTCTTCCCCCTGCCTCTCACACTTTTCCTCCTCGCTGCCTTGCATCAGGCACAAGATCTGAGGCTTTAATATGGCTGCCAGAGAGGCAACAGCCATTTAATAACAATGCAATAGTTCCTCACAGCAGTGGTCCAGTGTCGCTCATCCACCCCGCTGTGTGCAGATGGTACATTGTCTGTGATTTACGAAAACACTTTCCTTCCTGAGATGTTTTCCCTGTCCCTACAAAACGCGCGCACACACACAGAGATTGCCCTTTTTGTCAGCAATATTTAACTCTCATTTTGAGAGGGGAAAAAAAAAAAACGCAATTGCTCCGCAGCCCATTTAGCCATATTTCGTAACAGGTCAGCTGACATGGCCACCCCCCAGAGGTGATCGTGAATGTGTGTACGTTTGTGTGTGTGGTTTGCAGAAAGCTTCTCGCATGTGCCTCTCAGCCTCCCGCAGTGGGGGACATCTGGAGGAGGCGTTACCATGTACACAGAGAAAAGAAGAAGAGTTCAGGCCAGAAATGTAATCCTCCAAGGACAAAACTGGCTTTCATTAACATACAGAATGGGAAATAATGGTCACGATTTATTCATATCAACACGGCTAATGTTGCCGTAAGATAGACACCTTGCCAAACCAGTCTAAACCTCCTTCTCTTCATCAGTGGTCCCTTCCCCCTTCTCTCTCCAGTGCTGAGTGCAATTAGGGCACGTTTTGATGAAAATGACCCGTAATTCAGTGCAAGCGGGAAAAAAAAGGTTAAGCACAACTATTTCACAATGTTCATTATGAGCCAGCAGGGAGGAACTTCCTCTTAATAGAGTGTCTGCCATAAGCATACCTCTTCATCAGCCAGCCTACCATTTGATCTCACCTCTGGGTGTTTGCCGTTTGGGCAACTTCATTCATTTCTGCTATGTTTCCCTGTCTGTTTACTCAGTAATGGTCTCTGCCCAGAGAGCTGTTAAGGGGAACAAAGTGACAGCACTCGAAACTCTGCCGCGGCGGTGATTAACGAGTGAATTAGAAAACAACTCCAGGTCACCTTCTTTAACATAGTGATGGATGATCTAATGGAAGACTGTGACGGCTTTTTTGTTACAGGGGAGCAAAACCTGGATCGCAGGTGGAGCAAAGCTATGAAGCATCCCAGGGTGCATCAACTTCTCTATGAATCTGCAATCAACACACACACAACACTGGGCTGATTAGTGGTTCCAATGATAGGCGTCCCACTGATGAGGGAGCGTAAGACTATGTCCTCCGCTGTCTGTCAAGTCCAAGTTAGTGTTGGCCTAATTCCGCTGTGTGCATGCCATCTCCTGTCACAGACAGTTTACAAAACTGGGAACGAGGACTGCCATATGTCTCACCTCTATGGGGTGCACAGAGGGACATTTTGCATGGTTCTGACATGCCTGACTTCCCCTAATGCTGCACAAGTGTTCAGACACATCATATAAGCAACAACACCATCATTGCAGTGAAGAAGGGTTGGAAAAGGCTACCTGGGGAGTAGGGGGGGGAGACAAAAAGTACAAGAAAGCAAGAAGGATAAAGTGTTGGAGAGCAGCCTTGCTGTTTTTTTTTTTCTTTTTTTCCTGACTAACTCCACTTTCAGGCAGACAACAGCACAACGGGGCTGCGTTGGTGTTGCTATAGGGTATATATAGAGGAAAGAACATGTTTAAGGAAGTCCAGCTTGAAGGTGATTCAAATGCCAAGACTCCACATGGGGTGTTTTCATGCTGCTGAAAGAGGACTGGAGCAATCTGGAAATATTTCACAGCTGCAGTGAATTTATCTCGCATCTAAAAGTCAAGGCTAAAAAAATGAAAAATTAAAAAAAAAAAAAAAAATGCTTAAGTCAATCTTGCATAATAAATAAGCCATTAAGTAAGCTTGTGTTAGTTACAATTGTTGTCATATTGCATCTCCATTAGTGGACATACAATCACTGCCTTAACATACCAAAAACATGAGCAGTTACATGCGTGTCAGATTTGAACCACTTTTTCACAAACTCTTTGTCTGACTGTGGCTAAAGTAGGGTAAACAAATGTAATTTAAAAAAAAAAAAAAAAAAACTACAAAACGGTTTATGAAAGGAAATGTAACCCTGAGTTCAGTTTAAACATAATTGCAACTTCATACAGAGGGCAACAAGTTGACCCGAGTCAAACAAAAGTTGTTTTGTGGTAAAGGAATTAAAGAATTCAATAAATGTCCTTCCAGAGTTAAAATGTACAAAAACAGGCGCTGAAAAGCAGAGGTGGAAAGAGTACTGAACATTTGTACTCAAGTAGAAGTACTTTTACACGGCTTAAATTGTACTCAAAGCATATTTCTCAGATGCTCAGAAGCTCCGTCTTGTCTTAGTACTAAACAAACCAATGGCAGTGACAATATCTAAGATCTTTGCATATTAGCCAAACTAATAACTCACACATACAATAAAAAAGCAATATCACACAGGTAGTTGTAAAATCTCCTATACGACAATATGTTTTTGGAGATTAGATGCTGAAGTCTTATAAGCTATCACCGTAGAGGCCAAGCAAAGTTTGCATCTGGACACTTGTCTCCTTTTCACCCTCTGTACATGAAAAAGTCCTCCAGGTATGGCCATGAGCATTCATCCTCAGCCTTTACCTCATCATTTTCTCTGTTGACAGGGTGGTCCTCGTCTCCATTTTGGCCTTTTCTCTAAATCTTCAGTCCATAAACGACTCTCTACTCTACGGAGTTGTCCTTTGCTAACATCATAGGTAATTGGCACATTTGCAATCTGAGAGCCTTATTGGCTATAGAAGAACGGCTTGGATATTAATTCAAAATGCGGCCGTACTCAGTAGCAACTTCTGATTTTAAAAGTAATGCAGTAGATTACATGGTCTAAATTGTACTTACGTACGAGTAAAATTACACACTTGAAAGAAATACTCATAAAAGTACAAGTACCCAAAAAAAATCTGCTTAATTACAGTAACATGTAGTTTATTACTTCCACCCTGCTGAAGTCAGCCCATGCTTTGTAAAATAAAAAAAAAAGGTTTTAAAAAAAAATGAATTAAAAAAATAAATAAAAGACTGAAATTGAACTATGGCACTTTTAAAGAAAAACATTCTGCTTCCAAGACCTGAATGTCCTTTTTTTTTTTTATTATGTACATGTTTTTAATGAAAAGTTCAAGCAGAAAAAAATAAATAAAAAAAGACTATTGTTTAACCAGTTCAAAAAGTGACAGATTACTCCTTACCAACATTGGTCTCACTCAGTGCAAAGACATGGATGTTGGTTGTTATTAATGTTTGTGTTCAGGACTTGAAGACGCTTTCAGTGTGAATCCTTTTCAAACACACTTTGTGTAGGTAGTACATCAATGGGTACCAGTAATGAACTTGTAAAAAGAGAAATGATGAAAAAAGAATAACTAACGGTTATGCATCTGTATTAAGTTGCTGAAACCCATGCTTCACACTCTGAAACTACGATAGAATGTGATCAATCTATGTCAAAGATGCTAACACTGCCATTTCCACGACACAACATGGAATAATTTACAATAATTTTGTTCTATCTTTGAATGAAACTTGTGTTGTACTGCAGCATAGGGCAAAATATTTAGGTCTGAGAGATTATATGCTCAGGGTATTGTTTGAAGTGTGATTATGGATGCATGGAGATACACCGATAATCGTTTTATAATCACATCGCAACCCTCTGAATGATAAGTGAATTGAATCGTAACTTATCTAAAGATTCACACCCCTCATCTCTTATTTTGCTGCTACTGGTTATGTTATGTTCCTTTTACAAATCTCCTATAACTGAATTAAGTGTACAAATATTTTACAGGTAATAAGATTGTGTCATAAAGCACACACATAATTTTTTTCATTCAATCTTTATTTATACAGGTTAGTCCAATTGAGTGTTGGGGATTCATTTACAAGAGCCTGACCTGAAACTTTTGGACATTTCTCTTATACTAAATCATAACTTTATGTCATTGCCTACTTTTATTTTATGACCCTGTCAGAAATATTTACCTGAGTATGTTTTTCGACTAAGGAGATAATTTTTTTATAGAACATATTAGTCAAACCACTTGTTCTGCTTACCACACTATAGTGTAAAGTCACAATGCAAACACAAAAAACTATTCAGACTTCTTATTACATTTATTGTTTTTTAATCACCAAGTGATTTGTGGAAATGTTACCAATAGTGCCATCCCCCATAATGAGATAACTGATTTTATCACTTCCTTGAATTGCATACATACTGTGAGCTTGAACAAATGTATCTACACCTGTGCTATATGAAACGCACGCATATCTATGAGGACATCTGTATTGCTAAGACACTGCCAGCAAGATGAGGCAACCGGTTTCATTAGCTGGCCCGATAAATGCATACACGATAAGCTGCAGATGCTGTGTGATAGTTGAATAGGCATCTTAAGCCAACTAAACAGCAAGGCATCCGTTATCGCAATGGTCCTTCTACCATCCTCATAGTCTGCCCTGTAATTAATGATGCACAGTGATTTTCCTACAGCCACCTCCCATCCTGTGCTGGTACTGTTTTATGTGTTTACACATGTGATGATTAATGCAAAGCATGCCTACATGTATAGGGAAATACCTATCCTTTTTTACTTTGAAGGAATAACCTCATAACATCAATAATGAGGTGGTGATCTAAGAAATATGGCCAACTTGTGAGCATGCCCCCTCTCCCATAATTCCATTTAGTAGCCCTGTAAACACTTATAAATGCATGAGATAGCTGCAGCGAAAACAAGGGCAGGAAAGGAGGAGATCTTGCAAATCACATTATGGGACATGAAATTAATCCACCCTCCCCAAACATTTGGCTTTCACACAGTTTAACCTTGAAGCTGCTTTTTTTACTCCCCTGCACGAGGACTTCATAAAAGGCCCTCTGTCACATCCAAAAGAGCAAGTCTGACATTACAACAATGGCTCTGCCGAGGCAATTACTCAATAGGATCGTTCACCGCACTGATGATATGTTGTAATTTCATTTCACTTATGTCCGTCTCATAATGTAAGACACAATTGAGCAGGCGCATTTTACATCCCAAAAGACCACTTCCTCTTTAAGATAATAAAATCCTTTTGTGCTTGCCTTTGAGAAATCCTTGGTGGATTATGTGAGTGCAGATCCAGAAGCTCATCAATTAATATGCATTAAATTAAAGTGTATTAAGTTGTTTTAAAAAAATTAATAGCTCTAATTGCTGTGCCACTGCCTTGCCAGACAGTATTGTACACTAACCCTAACAAGACTGTCTCTGACATGGCCTACAGGGGACAACATACAAGTGTTGCTTGACCTTTTACTAAGCTGAGAGACAATACAGTTCTTCTTTGAAACACAGCCACCTCACTTTCCCTTGACGCTCATATAAAGTGGTTAAAGGTGAAAGCAGAGTGATCGTTACATCCAGTCCCATAACAGCAAGAAAATCTAATCACCTAGCCAGACAACTACAGGGTGTAGCTCTTGTAGTTTCAGGCAGATTAAAACACATCTGTTTGTGTCAAAGAAACTGTAGAGATTTGTGAAATAGGATTCCACATTTTACTTACTCTGCAAAAGACATCTACGGCTCTAATTAAGGTTGGAATGGTAAATAGACTGTACTTGTATAGTATCTTTCTATCTTATCAAGATACTTAAAGCGCTTTACAACACCGTCTGTGCCCTCATTTACCCATTTGTACAGCACTCTACTATTTCTGCACAAAGAATAATCAGTGCTTTATCACATTCATACACCGATGGGACACACATCGGAAGCAATGAGGGATTCAGTGTCTTGCCCAGGGACACTTCGGCATGTGACAGCTGGTGGAATCGAACCCCTAACTCTCGCACTGGAGGACGACTGCTCTAACCACTCAGCCACAGTCTCATTGAAAGATAATGAATTTGTCCCTATCATTTTTGACCTCGCAAACAGTGGACAAACATGGACATGGCACCTACTGTTTAGAAGGGGAACTGTTGGGAGTGCAGCATGTCTCAACTGCATGTCATGTTGACAAGTACTAGTTCTGAGGTATGCTGTGTCAAAAAGAAAATATTTTCATCTTACCACACCATTAAATGCCTTTAAGATACAAAAAAAGTTGTGTTTTCCTTCCCTCCAGTAAAACAAAGTGCCAAAGAGTACAATATCTGTTGGTCTGAGCAGTTGTGCATTGTAGCCAAGGGAATAGGAATGTTTGCAACAAGCTAAAGAAAGAAGCAGCAGAAGCAGGGCTGAGTGGTTATTGTAGATATTTTGACACACAAAGATGGTGAGTCAATCCTATGGTGGAAAGAAAACAACACCCGCTACCGCTAAACGAACATCCAACTGGAGTTCTACTCATCTTTTACCACTGCATCTCTTAAAAACACAATTGCTGCTTCTGTCAATAAACTTTTAGCAACAAGTGAGGCAGCAAGAGCAGAAAACTCTTACAGTCCCACTTCTCATACAAAGCCTGTTGAAAAAGGAAAATGTTAAATGCCTCAAGGGGAGGGGGACAAAAAAAAGGGAATGGCACATAAATTGTTTCTTTGAGGAATCTTTTCAATTTAGCATCGCTAAAAGAAGTGTTTTGAAACCAAGAGAGCAGCTGAGTAATAACACCTTTAGTGAAAAAAGTACTTACAGTGATAGTTTTCCACTTTAGACTTACTGCCTTGACCAGTTTACAGTATTTTACTTTCTCTAAAATCGCACCGACTTTCAGCTAAATCAATCTTGCATTTAGTCGCAGATAATGAGCACATTCAGCAAACTTTAAATAAATGCTGCTTGCTCCGGGGCTCCTCAGCTTAACGTGGACGCGTCACACGGACAGTTTTGAAAAAGACACAAAGGGAGACGAGAAGTTTCAGGCCTTTAGAGACCAATTAGAAGCGGCACATTAAAAGTGACCTAAAAGAAGTGTACTGAGGCCCTAGATTAAAATGTATTTCAGTCTTTATTTGACTGACATACTCAACAGAAAGTAAAGATTAAAAATAAAAAAAAACTATCCCTTTAATCTTTGAAGGGTTGAGGACGACGTCAAGAGGTAGTGAAGACGTGCAGATATACTAATTTTGAACTCCCACTTGTACAAAGGACATGAGGGCAGGATTTAGTATAGCTCAGCCCCGTGTGCATAAATTAGACGATCCTCTTTAAAGACCACAGTGAATATTAGAGCACTGCTATCTCTACCACAAGAAAGACTGCAAAAAAGAACCTTACCAAAAACGGAGTAAATATTGGCATTAAAGTGCACAATGTATTTAAAAAAATTAGGGATGCACGATATTATCGGCATGATATTGGCTGATATATCGACCAGTCCATCAAAATAACACAGATATAAAAGACGCTGTTTTTGTATGACAACCCAGTGACAAGGATGCCTGCAGCGCCAGCACAACATGATGACGTCATGCGCGTCTACCTGAGCTGATCACAGCGAAGAGGAAGAAGTCAAAAAGGTGGCCATGCGTAAGTTTTATTTTTCGTTGAGGATGTCGGATTCCAAAGATTTTTGGACTACGCTGAGTCTCGCTACATTGTCCCCAGTCAGATATTTTTCCAACGTCTTACCCAAGTTACTAGCCGTCATTTCCGACGTCATTGAGAAGATAATAGCCAATAGCACTTGGGTGAGTTTTACCACAGACATTTGGATGTCATGTTAGCCCCGTTAGCATGATTACTCTTACAGCACAATGGACAGACAAAAACTTTGAACTTAAAAAGGCTGTCCTTCATGCACAGGAGTGCAGAGGATCCTACACTGCACCTGGAACAAGCCTCCAAAAGTGAACCAGCATCGCAAGTGACTATCACTAATAAATAACATTTAACACTTTTCATTTAATAAAAGTTAAAGTGCTATGCATATGGCTGTTACTGAATATATGTCACCAGCTCTTACAGCTGTTATACAATTTTTGTAGCAAACAAGCCTTAATAACAGGGTTATGCTCTGACAAAGGAAAGTATATAAAATATCGGTATCGATTATCGCCCAAATAAGTTTTAACATATCGGCATATTGGCCAAAAATCCTAAATTGTGCATCGCTAAAAAAAAATAATGGTGCGCAATTCAAAGATTTTCAAGTAAACAAGACAGGGGATACAGTTAAGCACCAAAACCTCCTTAAAGAAATTAACTAATGCAGCCCAGTGCTGTGAGCGACTGAAACACGCTCCGTCTCGCCTCCACGCCACTTCTCGTGGAAGCCGTTACAATAAATCCCCTCTAACGGTCGCTGGCGAGGGAAAGTTTTTAACACAGAACTTATAGGAGCCGCTGTTATTCGCCCGCAGAGCGACAGTCTTGGGGATGATGGATGGTAATAAATATTGCACGGGGGCTAACAGAGGTCCCCTCAGAGGCGTTCAATTGCCTCGAGTGATGAGGGTGCTGCTCGGCAACACGAGAGAGGATGGCAGAGGGCAGGCTCTCCGCGGGGTCGACACAGTGAGTCTGTTCAATTTCCTCTGTGGGAAGAGGGCAGTCCCCATTCGACGTGATAAGAGTGACTCATAATGTGGGGAGCATAAAGGAGGAAGGGTTTCTAGTTAACTTTATTGGTTCCTAATGAGGAACTGATCGCCAGATGGGAATCAAACAATCCACTGACTGTGGAAGTACCTGACCTACGAGTGTGTGTGCGGGGGGGGGGGGGGGG
>JARVGV010000527.1:21184246-21207470 GCA_031762435.1 Hypsolebias longignatus
CAAATTAATGGAATTATAAGTTCTGTCCATTAGAAGGCCTTTGGGGCAGGATGGACGTGGAGGTATATCCACTACAATGGGCGTCTGATACCAGCATAATTTACGTATCGGATTTTTCCGATCTAACCTGCAGATATTTCCAATTCATGATGCATGTTTGTGTCTGATGAAACATCTCTCTCTCTCTATTTTGGCACCACCCTACCACTCAGGAAGCTGAAAGCACTGGTGGTTAGTGAAAACCCCAGAATGTAGACTTTGAATATTTGAACATCACTGTCCTTTCCTCACTGCTGCATCGTAAAATGACTCAGTCTCCACATTTTTATTGCAAACACTATTTTATAAACCTCACATTGCCGTCCCTTTCACATGATTTGCTTGTCTACGTTGAGTTCAATGATCATCTGCAACATACTAGTGCCAGCAGAGTTCAAGTTGAAGTTGTTTGCAGACAAAGGAGTCGGTTTTGATACTGGCCCAGCTTAGACTAATGGTTAGTTCACCAGTTTGGTCAGAATTAAACTATTTCTTCAAGTTTAGGTATTATCTACAACAGGTAAGATATTAACCGTTTCCAGTGTTTTCACAAAAACTTCAGCTGATATAAACCATCCATCCATTATCTTTACCTGCTTCTTCCTTTTCGGGTTGTTACTGGTCCAGTTATCACTGTGCGAGAGGCGGGGGACACCCTGGACAGGTCTCCAGTCCATCACACGAGACAACCGTTCACTCTCTCACTCACACCTGGGGACAGTTTAGAGTTACCAATCAGCCTGACATGCATGATTTTGTTCTATGAAGGGAAAATGGAGCACTCTGAGAAAACTCGCACGTGCACGTAGAGAACGTGCAAACTCCACCCAGAAAGGCCACCGGCCGGGATTCGATCAGGCGACCTTCTCACTGAGAGACAACAGCTCTATCAAATGAGCCGCTGCGCTACCCTGACGTTAAATATTGAATTAAAAAAAAAACAAACGTGAATCCAGATTGATTCATAGCTTAATTATTACTAGAAAAAAAAAAGTTTCCCCAAGAACAAACGTTTTAAAGTTCCGGTAGTTTCTTGTAACCCTGCTATCCGCTCGCTCGCCCTGCAACTCGACCTCTTCTCAAGCGACTACCTCACTGTTGAGTAAAATACATAAATCACGGGGAAAGTGCAAATAATTGTGATTAAAAACAGTAACCTGCAGAGCCAGCCTTTATGAATGCTGCATGAACAACAACTTTCCAGGCAGGAGGTCATCGTCTAAATCTGCTGCCAAACTCCTTCGGTTTGAATTTAATAAGGACCCCTTCAACATCTGCCACCCGTCAAGTCAAAAACAGGAAGCTAAGGGGTCAGATTCTTTCATGGGTCAAAAAAATAAAAATAAAAATAAAGAATGTCGACATTGCTTTTGCATTATTTATGTTTTAATGTTTTATGCAACATTTATTTTCATTTGCCCTTTATGTTATACATTTCCTCCAAACCATGTCATTATTTTAGGTGGATCTTATTTCCTAGTTGTAAAGTTGTTTTTTTACATGCCTGTATGAAATGTCAATTAACCCAAAGAGCTGCATTTTTTCCTCCCACCTCCATTCTTATCACTCCATTAAAAAACCTGCATGGAGAAATAACAGGCAGCCCTTCGTTTCAGGGAAAGTCATTAAACAAGCTGAGAGAGAATGGAATATTATGTGCCCGGGCCTGCCTCTTGTTATTGTACCATTAATAACTTTTCCTGCTGTCATAGAGACAACACCACGCTTCGCCGGAGAGCGGCCCACTAATGCAGTCAGTAAATTAAAACCACCGGTGTTTGTTTCCAACAGACACGCCAATACCAGTTGTCATGTATTCCTATTTCTCTCCCTCTCTCTCTCAATTTATTTTTTTTTCTTATCTTCTTTTGTAAAACTTTGCAGCACTTATGTTTGGTTCAGACTTTAATTCTATGTTTCTCGCTGAACAAACACACAATAAGATAAGGCAATCCAACTCAACAGAAGGATTAAGAAGCTTTTAGTTGAACAGATGAGATTATAATTAAAAAAAACAACACATTGTCTCAAAGATGCACACAGAAATGCTTTGACATGAAAAAAAATCTCTTCATATTTTTATTGCGGTGAGATTAGTTCACCTTCTAAAAAATACATTTCATTTATTATAACTTTTTGAAAGTAAGATAAAATGCAATTTAATGAAAGCACTTGTTTAAATGTACTTTAGGGTGACAAAAATGTACGCCTATGATATCAACTATTACTGTAAATAGCGTCTCCCTCAAGTAAAAACACTATGAAACAGAAAATAAAACAACCCAGAAATATGAAAATGAGTGTTTAAGGGGAAAAACTGGGAGTAAAAATGCAAAAAGAGAAGATTAGGTCAGAAAATGTTTCAAATTAAGAGCTTGGCATTCATTAGAGCAATGCATATCACCCACCAACTTTCATGCCAGACATTTAAACTAAGATCATCTTCTGGTGAGAATTCATGGAGTTTTAACGTTTCTAGTCCAACCTTGAGAATAACATTTTGAGTGCTCTGATCTCATGATCTGGAGGGGTAGAAGTAAGTTTTGGGGAATGACTCTCAGCTACTTTCTTGTCAAACTTTAGCTCAACATCAATAAAACTAACTGAGTTTAGTCATTTTGGGGGATTTGGTTCCCTCCCTCTGGGTCAATTTTGCCAGATTATACTGACGCGGATGTGTTTTATTTTCATAGCATCATATGTGAGTGATTGTACTTGACAAGATGACTTAGTGTACATAGCATTTATAGTTCTATGAGCATTTGGATATTTGTTCATCAAAATACACCTGGTAATTAGAAATTGAAGTATATTTACTGTATATTATGGTAATTTGTTCTGTATTTTTGCCAGATTATGGTGATTCTGGGGAGATGATGGGGTCCTTGAAGATTGTTGCCCAGGATACAGCGAAGTGTTAATCTGGACCTGGATAAGGTTGATTCGTCATGGTAGCCATCTTAATTGGTAGATGTTCATCTAGTGATTTTTGCCCAAGACTTTCAATCAGATTTGTTCGGTGGTTTGAGATATTTTGCAAACAGACAGAGCATTGACTCCAATTGTTAATGCCAAACTTTAAGCAAAGATTTTACACAAAGTGTCACACTCAGAGTACCTGTGTGTTGGGGATTGGGGTTAGGGCCATAGTACTGGAAAGAAGCCTCACTGTAAGTGTGACTTCTGACTACTGGAACTGTTAGGAGTCCAGTGCCAGAAGACCTTGGGCTCCGCGGGGGTTCATAAGGTAATAGCAGCTCTGCAAGATAAGATGGCGCAAGACCACTGAGACATTTAAAAACCACTGAAAGATTCTTAAAATCAATCCTGAGGTGCACAGGGAGCCAATGCAATGACTTTAAAACTGGTGTAATATGAGCCTGCCTTCAGGTCTTGGTTGGCACACGAGCAGCAGAGTTTTGTAACAGCTGAAGGCATGGACACATTTTTCTTAAGGAGACCAGAAAGCAGTGCATTACAGTAGTCTAAACGGCTAGAAATAAAAGTGTGCATCAGTATTGGTGAGAGAAGCGGGCAGACTATATTTTTTTAGATTGTAAAATCCTGTTTTGACTATGTTTGATATGTGGAATGAAAGAAAGCTCAGAGTCAAAAAGAACCCCCAGACTTCTTACTTTTTTAGAAGACTCAGTTTAGGTTTGGAATAAAGTGTGTTTCACCCTCTAAAGCAGGACCATTCAACTAAACTGCTTGGAGGTGGTGGTGGTGGTGGGGGGTCGGTGGGGCACAGTTACTGAGAGCCAGCAGCTATGGGCTGGACATCTCGCAATTAAAGTCATTATGTAAATAAACCAAGTATTACAATGATCTTAAAGTGGTTTATTTTGTTGATTTGAATCATAAATGCAATAAACAGAACTCAATCCCAGAACTACTACCCCCCCACCCCCCACCCCCCAAAAAAACTTTATTTTTCAGGGGTGCTGAGTTAAAATTTAGGGGTGCTTGAGGCTAAAAAGACACTGAAATCATCACTGGCCCAACTGTCACTTTTCGGAACAAAAATATTATTTTCTTTCATTGTAGTACAATTCAAATTTGATGCAAATTTTCAAGTTATACAGATTCAACAAAAATAATAAATATGATTGGAAAAAAAATGTATTTTTCAACTTACAACTGAAAACTCCTCCTGCCCTTAGGTCAAAATGACCCAAGAGGCCTCGCACCACATTTAAACCTCGCTCATCATTTTGACCCAAGGGCAGCAGGAAAGTAAATTATTAGAGTTTAAAGTTAAAAAATGTCCAGGGTGTCCAGGTGCACCTCGCCTCTCGCACAATGAGGGCACCAGCGACTCCTGCGAAGAAGAAGCGGGTAGAGATGGATTAATAAATGTAACTATTCGTATCACAATTATTTGTTAATTATTGTAGGAGTTGTGGTGGTTTCAACCTCAGGCTGCAGGTTCCAGCCCAGGTTGTGTCAGGGAGTGCAGTTGCCGCATCTTTTGTGCAAAGTTTGCTCGCTGTGACAACTTGCAGAAGGGAGCAACAGAAAGAAAACCAACATACATTCAACAGACTGTTGGGAATTAGAAATTAAATTTGTTGGTGTATTGAGGCGTCTACATATTGCTGTATTTATTTGTAGTTTGGCAGTATTAGTCCTCCACACTTCTGTGTTAATTATGTACTGAGATGAAAGCCCAAAACATCAAAAGTCAAACCGAGCTAACTGCGCGAGAAAACCCCAACTCCTAATCTGTGAAATTGGATGACTTTAAGTTGCCTAACCAAATGGGATTAAATTGTATTGGCTGTAGTTTACAGAAGAAGGGGGGTGCATGTGAAAGAAATGGATATGGATGTTACAGAATTGAAGAAGCTCACTTATATTTCACCCAGAAAACACAGTGGAGACTGGAGAGCATCCAGTGGGACTCGATGGGCTCAGGCTGAAGTGCCAGCTCGAGAGATGAAGGCTGTGTGGGAGGGCTCTCAGAAAGAGAAGCTTTGTCTCAAGTTCTCCACCCAGCCGTCAACCCACACCACCTATACCGCCTTAAATACACCTCATAAAGCTCCCATGCATTTCAAAGAACTGTAATTTTATGTTGCTAACAATAAGACAATGCCAAACTTCAGCACCTTAGGAGCTCAGAGAGAACTGGTAGCATGGCACAATAAAAGTTCTGGTTCCATCTGAGAGATAATGCTCAAACAGAACTATGTTTTACACTCAGTTTATGTTGCTCGATCATGAACACGTTTCTGTAACTGTTTTTAAAACAGCTTTAACAAAGAACCTGACCGTCATTGTCAAAGTTAACTAAAGCAGAAGTTCAGATTTGGTTGAAGCGAGGTTCTGTGGAGAAGTCGTTAACAGCTAATATCTTACCTACTGAAGATAGCT
The DNA here is from genome assembly GCA_031762435.1 of Hypsolebias longignatus. NCBI lineage: Eukaryota > Metazoa > Chordata > Actinopteri > Cyprinodontiformes > Rivulidae > Hypsolebias > Hypsolebias longignatus. The sequence goes on from JARVGV010000527.1 coordinate 21,189,662, forward strand.
TTTTGAATGCCCTCAATCTGGAGAAATAGATGAACTCCAGCTGCCCTTGGGTCAAAATAACTCTTAAAATGTTGCCCCGTGGTTCAGTTTAATAAGGCAGCTGGAGGGTTCATTCAGTTAAAGCTAATGGCTTGTCTGAACAGAACCCCGACCACCAGCCATCTTTAAACAACGCCAACCTCAAAATTTATTTGTGAAAAGCAATTTAACTGCTGTCCCTTTTGCAATAATGGTCGAAAATTTTTGATTTTGAGGTTATTTGCATGTGCAAATAGCAGCTATAGCTCTTGCAGTACAGCCTGAAGCACTTCTAGCAGGAAAATGATCAGAACTGACTGAAGTGTAAAGGAATAAATCAGTGTTTTCATGAACTGCTGTGAAACTTTTGAATCTGTTTTTTAACAGAAGTTATCTACTTTAGTCTTGGTCCAGCTCTAATGAACACGTCTATCTGCAGAATCTTCACTGAAATTGTTCAAATACAAAAAGTACGATGTCAGTTGTGCACAACTGCTCTACAGAATGTCAGAATTCAGAATAGCTGAACTATCACAACACATAGTTGACAAGTTTCTTCAGATAAGCAGCTAAATTTTTTAATTTTTTTTAGAAAAGAAGTCCAGTTATCTTTAAAAAAAAAACAAAAAAAAACTTTAAGGTCATAATCTGAGTAAATCGAGCACAAAATGTCAAATAACAAAGACCCTTTCTTTGTTGCGTTAAATAATAAATTATATTTGTGGAATTTTGGCTGATATGTTCTGTAATAATTTATCTTAGTCTGATAATAAATGTGTCATATTACCAGACTGAATAATAGACCAGATTTAAGTGTTCACCTCACAACAAAAGCTAACATAATGAGTAAATAAACCCACAATTAATATTTAAAGTGCTTTTATAGAGAGATTCCAGTGCTTGCATCACCTTTCTAGTTTTCTCCTCTGCTGTGGCTCATTGCTCTTAAAATAATAATAATAACAATACTGTAGTAATAATAATAATGTGCTATGTGTTGTCATCATATGGTCCCATACAATGAACCACCTTGCTGTATTTAAGGACCAAGGCTGCCAGAAGACGAAGCCACAACGTTTTCCAACCCTGGTCATGAAGGAACACTATCCTGCATGTTTTAATTGTTTCCTGCTCCAACACAACTGATTCAGTGATTTAATTACTTCAAGTTTTGCAGAAACCTGTTAATCATCCATCTGTTTAAATCAGGTGTGTCAAAGCAGGAAAACAACAGGATAGCGTTAATCCAGGAACAGGGTGTCAAGGGAATAATAAAGGTTAATGGATGTTTGTCATGATCTAATGTTAAATTAATGTGTGTGAGTTAGTCGTTTTTTCTTCTCAGAGAGGAGCCTGCAGGTGCACCTGATGAACTCCAAGGGTGGCTCCAAGTCTGTAAATTGTGAAGCTGAGGTCGACTTGACCTGCCTCTGTGTGATAACGATTGTAAAAACACTTCCTGCTAGAGTTGCATTCGGGCCCCCCCAAAAAAATCCAACCTGACCCAGCCCCAGCCCATAGCCATCATTTCCGAACCCAACCTGACCCGACAAAATTAACAGTAATTACAGGTCCGACCCTAACCCTAACCCTAACCCTAACCTTCACCCAAAAACCAATCCCCTTCATTCAGACGTACAACTGGAAAGATCCCTCACTTAGCTCTTCATCCTGGTCTGACCTGCCGCGCTCATGCACCAACCTGTAACATGATGTGTTGTGGTAAACAACCAAAGATAGCAGACTGATGACAAGGACTTAAATGTAGAAAAGGTAAGTGTTTTTGTTTACAAGTGAAGAAAGGAATTGTTGCTGAAAGGGAAACAAGGTAGAGGTGAGTATCAGCGGGTTTGAGGTTCAATTACTTATATTCTTAGTTGTAGCAGTCTTGCGGTGACAGGGAAGATCTAGTGGCTCCCATGGTGGAGGCTTGTTTGATCCAAGAGGTAAGTAGCACTGGAGAGAGCGACAGTGATGTAATGGTATGAATTTAAACCAGGCTGATGTTTGGTTTTCAGGAGCGAGCTCACAGGAAGCGGAGAGTACTTGGAGGGACACGGAGGAGCAATGCTTGAAAAACACAAGGAGCAAATTCACGTGGTTAATTTTCTCAGGAAGAGATGCGTTTACCGGCTGTCGAGTAATTTACCATAAGGTACTTTAACGTTCCAGCGTCGGACGAATCACTGCTCAGTCCTTAAATACTGTGCAGGGTAGTCGACAGGATCAGGTGCAGGTGTGGAATGGTGGCTTGACTGAATCTTTGTCGGTTGTGGGTAAAGAAATTATTACGGACAAACTTAGGAATCCCACAACCTGTGAATCTCACCTTCCTGGAAGCTGGAATCTTACGCTCCTCTCCAAGCTTGAACACCTACAACCAGAGCAAGCCTCCTGTTTATCTTCATTCTGCTTCCTCTGATCCTTACCCATTTTCTCTCAAGTCCAAACCTGTTGTAAGCAAACGCTGTTCCTTACCTTCAGTCTCTTGAGTCTTGATGTGTTTCAGGTAATCAAAACTAACAATACAAATGTGATTTTACCGTTGTTGCTTCGGCTTTTTAATCTAAAACGCATAAAAATGAGAAACCGAGGCACAAAAGCAAAAACTGACATACTTATGTTTTAAATGTGAGAAACAAAGTAAATTAGGTTTTCATTTTGGAAGCTACAATTTAAGCATCATAATTTGTAACACTCCACACTTATTAGGTGGTGTCTCAGGCATTACGGGCTCAAGTAATTAACTTGAGCCACCCAAGGGTAAAGGTGTTCACGGTGCGTCTGAAGCCTGAGCCAGTCGAACCGGGCCTAGTAATGAAATCGGATACAGTCCCTGTGGTGGGTCTCCTGCTGCTCAGCCCGGTCAGGACTTCTGTGGAGAGCCTGGTTTCAGGATAAAAAAATGCTGCATTAAAAAACAGTGAGACGTTTAATGATACTCAGCTTCATAAAGTACGAATTTTAATTAAAAACATGTAAATATAGACAAGTCTTGTTTTTTCCCTCCTTCAGTGTAATTTTTAAATTATTATTTTCACAAAAAGAGCTCAGAGCATTAAATGTTTGCAAATGGACTTTCCTCTTGTGTCAAAAAGAACAAGCTTCTAAAAATGAGTTGCTCCTGACTTGATAATTAAAGACATAATGAGAGAGGAGAAAACAGAGCGCCGAGGAGAGGACACACAAAAAACCAAGTGTGTGTTAAAGTGTGTGTCCCATATTTTTTTTGTCATCGCCTCAGGATGTTGAGCGCATTCACCTCCAGCACTGCAACCTACTTTTACACTCGCTTTAGAAAAACAAAAAAAAAAGAGGCCCAAACTGTGTCCAGAGCTCAGCTCAGACGGTTCTGAAAACAGTTTCAATACTTTAAATGTGCTTGCAGTGTTCTGATATCAGCTGGGAGTGCATGAATTTAATGCATTTCCTGTGAAAATGCAATGTGAGTGCTTATTGCTGAAGAACTTGCTGAAAAACTGCGGAAATTAGCTAAAAACATGCTGAAATGTAGCTGTAATGGAAGAACAAGCCTAAGTTAGCAGAAAAAAGCAGAAATAACATATTTGATGAATTAGATTTCAAAAACCAGAAATGAGAACAAAAATTAGTCAAGTAGATTTTAAAAAAGCTGAATTTAGCAACAACAAAATAAAAGGCTGAAAAGGCAGAAAGAAGCTTAGAAAAAGTGGAAGGAGCTGAAATGAGCTAAAGATGTGGAATTGGTTGAGAAAGCTAAATTTAGCACAAAAACAGCTAAACTAGCTGGAATCGCAGAAAAAAGATGAAAAGAGAATAACAAGCTGAAATTAGCAGAAATAAATCACTGGTAATTAGGCTGAAAGCAGCAGAAATTATACAGTATCAAAAACTTAAATTTATCTGAAAACAGCTGAAATTAACTAAGAAAATGCTAAAAAATGTGGCTGAAATTGTAGAAAAAGCTTAAATTAGCAGAAGAAAGTAGAAAGAACACATTTGCTGAAAGAAGCACAAAAAGTGGAAATTACCTGAAAAATATTAAATTAGCAACAAACAGCTGAAAAGTAGCTAAAAATACAAAAGAAGCTGAAACTAAAATAAAGAAGTGGAGAGAGCATATTTTTGCTCATTTTGGCTGAAAATAATTCAACATGAATGCAAAAAATGTGAAATTAGTTGAAAAACTTTTTTGAAATTAGTTGAAAAACAGCTACAGTATTTAGTAACTAAAATAGGAAAAGCTGAAACTTGCAGAAAGAAGTTTGAAGAAGCACAAAATGTTATAGTTAGCAGAAATAATCTGAAATGAGCACAAAACAGCTGAAAAAAGCTGAAATTAGCTAAAAGTAGCTGAAAAACAGTTTTAGTTTGTACAAGGAAACAAACAAAATGTGAAAGGAGCAGTAAAAGTTTGTAAACAGATCTAAAGATTTGAAGGATGTAAATGAGCTCAATTCATTTTCTATGAACAAAATAAAAGCTGCAGAAAAGGCTAAATATTTCAAAAAGCTAAAGTTGCACCAACACCAAAAATCATTGCAGGATTGTCCTGATTGAGCTGAATGTTTCGATTTGTGATTTGTTGAAATATCTTGAAAACTGCGGGACGAGAATTATGCCGAAAAACTAAGTAAAATAGATCACATTAACGTGAATGCTTCATAAACATACAAACAATGAAACATGATGAGGGACACAGATGAACAATTCATGAAGCGAGGCACAGCCGAAAGTCATTAAACGACCTTTTATTGACATTAAAATAAATTATTTCATGTTATTTTGTGAACATTTTACCAGCTCAGCTTGTGACATACAGAATAAATATAAATATAATACAATTATTTAATTCATGATCATCTTTTCCTCCCGCTTTCTTGAAGATGAACCTCTTCCTGCATGTGCACTATAAATGAAATTGAACAAGGCGCAGCATTAGGATGCAAATTAAAGCGTTCAGCTCCTGAGAGGAGGCGGCAAACCAAAAGGCATTTAGCAGTTGAAGTTTTGCTCGACTGCCTTCATGAGGAGCTACTGTACGTTCGAGGATGGATGTCAACATTTTGATTAAACTTAGTTTTTAAATGAGGACGTTGCCAATAAATATTGACTCACTAATATGTGTCTTTGCTCCACGAGCTGCTAAATTTAATTCCCCTGCAGATATTGATTCCTCCCGCTGTAAAAGCTTTTCTGCTGTGTTTTGAACAAGACAGCATGTTTCCCGGCAGGATTTTAAAGTATTCAGGTCAGGCACACAGTTAAGATGTATTTTATTCCTCTATTGTAAACCAAAAAATAAAATCATGTCTGGACTCAAAGTGACTGGTAAAGTTCTTCAGAATGAAATTAAGCTTGACAAGTATTCATTTGTATTTCTATTTTTGACAAAATACACAAGTTTTAATTTATTTAAAGTTTAGATAGTTAAATGCATTTGTAAAAATTGTAAAAACTATATTAAGATTTTAAGTCAGGTCATCTGGACGGTTTCTTTTGTTGCTGAGACATTTCATCCTTCATCCGAAGGACTTCTTCAGTCTGATGAGCCCACCAGACCAAACTGAATTCCACAAACAGTTCACTCCCAGAGAGGAATAAACCAGTTTGAGGGTGATAAGATGGCCTCTATGGCCCACCCTCTCCCCCGTCTGCTCCTATGAGGCAGCCAAAGTCAAAGTGGTTCAAAACATCAAAGTTCATGCTCAACGATCCAGGTAAAAAAAATCCAACAATGTTCAGTCAGGTCATCTGGACTGTTTATTTTATGTTGTTGAGACGTTTCATCCTTCATCCAAAGGACTTCATCAATCTGAGGAGCCACAAACAAGGGCAGGGTTAGGGTTAAGGTTAGGCTTATCACCAGCAAACTGGTTGGTTCACTATGGGAGTGGACTAAGTTTGTTGTGGCTCCTTGGACTGAAGAAGTCCTTTGGATGAATGACGAACTGTCTCAACAACAAAAAAAGAAACCATCTAGATGACCTGAGTAAACGTTGTTGGTGTGACTTTTGTTTTATTTTAAACACAGGTTCGCATTTCTGAAATAACAGAGCAGCTGAAGTAAATCTGAAAAAAAAAAAAAAAATCTCAGCAGACAATTCTTGTTATGTTTAAAATTTAAAGATCTGACATGCACAAGAACAAATATGCTTGGTAAACCAATTAAAATTATGCATGAGGCTGATTAGATTTTCAATGACAAACGTTGATGATAAACTTTAGAAGTGATGACTAATTGTTAATGGTTCATGGAAATACCAGTTTATTATGTTGTTAAGGCAACATCACACAGAACATTTCCTGAGTACCATGGATGGAGCTTTAATGTAGTATCTGTCGTCACTGCACAGAAAAAAACTTGCAGTTGCATTGAAAGACCATCACTGGACAACACCCCACCGCCCCAATCCATTTGTTCATCATCTTTACCCTCTCCTTCTTTCCAGGTTTCATGGAGCTGCTGCATGTCTCCAAGCAGTCACCGTGCAAGAGTCAGGGGGACATACACCCTGGATTGGTCGCAGGTCCATCACAGGAATCCATTAGACATAGTGATCCAACAACACAACAGCTGAACAATATACCACCAGTTCAGACCTGAAGCGGTAGAAGAAATTCGGACGCCAAGCACCACCTGTTTGTTAACCTGCACTCAAACAAATCAATCGAGAGAGAAACGATGGCTCAGATATAATTTATTAACTAATGTAAATAATATATCAACAAATTTTTTTGTGTGTGTGTGCAAAACATTTTTTGTAGTACCGTATTTTTCAGACTATAAGGCGCATCAGATTATATGCACATCATGCGAAACAAAACAGTCAGATAAGTCAAACTTTATTCAACTCATTCACAATAACAACATAAAATTGGATTGAGGTCAGTAAGCACAACCAGAATTAATACATGAGGCTCACTGTCGATGTTTGAGAAAATTAAAGGATTTTAAGTGCACCTTATAGTCCACAAAATACGGTAAATAAGAATATATGTGGTGATCCCAAGAGAGGAGACAAAAACTTAATTTAGGGCAAAGAGATAATTATATCCACAGTAATGGATGACCACCAGGGTTGCCAGATATGAAATGATATACTGTATTATCATAATATCGCTTTAAATCATATCATAATTTGACCAAAAACTATCACAGGATCAAACATTTTTTTCAGTGCAGGGCTAAAACTGTCATATTTGAGCTTTTTTAAAACTATGTACCTGCGCTCCTAAAACTGTAGTTCAGAAGCAACAATTGTTGTAGATCTGGCAACGCTGAATGGTTCAGAGTAAATGCTCAACGAGACGGTGCTTTTTATACAAATGGGATCACTTACAAAACACAAAAAAAAAAGTTTGCTCGAGCCATTTGAGTGAAATAAAACCATTTTCACACATTTTGTGTTTGAAAAACCAAATTTCCTGCTTGCAATTTGACATACCGTATTTTTCGGACTCTAAGGTGCAATATTAATGAACGAGTCTCTTTTCATACATAAGGTGCATTAAACAAAACAAAATAAGTCAAACTTTATTCAACTCCTTCACAATAACTCTCAACACTGTTCAGTTGCACCACATAAAATATGCTCGGGGCACAACCAGAATTGATACATAAGGTGCACCTGATTATAAAGCTGACTGTCAATTTTTTTTGAAAATTAAAGGATTTTAAGTGCGCTTTATACACCGACAAATATGGTAGCTTAATAGTCTGAGTGATAATTTAGTCAAGACTATCAGTCTGCATGATTTCAAATCACCTGCAGCGCTTTTCCAACAAATGTCAAATCTGAACTTTTGAAAACCAACCTATACATTCTGCGAGAGCTGCTTTACCAGTCAAGACGAGCAATTAAAGGGTGCAGAGAGTTAACGAACACCCAGTGGAGCAAATCGATGAGCAGCATCCTGCTTGAACTAATCACAGAACGGAGGGCAAAGCCAGCCAGTTGACATGAAAAGTACAGGAAGCGTGACAGGCCTAATGGTTTGGAAAATGCAGCTGATAAATGAGGGAAAAAAGGGTTGAAAGTCTGTCTATACCCTCCTTCGTTTACAATGCTCCTGGACATGGTGATAAGTTGAGTTTTGTACAGACGCTAGCAGGGCCCAACAACCTTAAGAAGGTTTTGATGGATGGAGGCGTGGGCTTTTATGTTATTTTTACCGAGATCCATTGCAAACCGATGAAACATGCACTTCTGCTTTCAAGGTAAAGCTCAACAGCAGCTGTTTCTGCAGATATTAAGCCGAACCGTCATTTAGACAAAAAGGCTCAATACCATTTTCTCCAAATGACTTCTGTGTAAATTACTGCTTAGAGCCTGTGAATCACTTTTTTCCCCTCCTCACTCCAGAGTGGCATCATCTATCATTTGTTTTTTTGTTTTTGTTTTAGGGCGGGGGGGGGGGAGAAACGAGCAAGCTAATGGAACCTTTTAGCGTCAAGGAACACGACCGCTGAGGATCTTTCCATTTGCATCAGGTCATTGTTTGATCCATAAAAGAAAAAGAGGATGGAGATTGCAGGCAAGGAAAGAATGAAAGGGGGAGAGAGAGAGAGAGAAAAAGAAGCTGTCGCTGTCTATTGAAGACACAAGTCTTGGCAAAAGAGTAAACAATGCAGCTCTGCATTTAGCTTGGAGACTTTGTGGAGCCATCGCCATGGCAACCCCCATTTCCCAGTCATATCTTTAATGAAAAGGTAATGAGAGAAACATAACGGTCCCAACTTCATTACCGGAGTAAGATTCAGTAATAAAAAGTAAATCAGAGCGTCTGTCATTTGGAGGAGCAGCAGAAGGGCAGCAGCTGCTGAAACGGCCTCTGGTCACCGAGGAGGAGGGAACGTTCAGCTTCTGATCGCGTAACAGGCGTCTCATTTCAGGGCCCCATTCGTCTTTTCTCACGTAAAAGACATGTCAACGTGCTGATTCTGTAGCTGGACGCGTTGTCACGTTACACTGATCCGGCTGTTTCTCAGCTTTGATTCCACCGTCCTCACTTCTCTTTGACTTATTTGCCAACAAAACAAAAAGCAATGCAAGTGAAGAAAACTGGAGAGGAGAAAACATCAGAGGCAGATTGCACAATAATGTTAGATTTAACTAGAGAAATTGAATTCCCTGCAAAAATGCAATGTGAATGCTTACTGCAGAGGAACTTGCTGAAAAACAGCTGAAATTAGCTAAAGAAAACACGCTGAAGCGTAGCTGAAATGGAAGAACAAGAGTAAAGCAGCAGGAGAAAGCAGCAAGAACACAAAAGTTGAAATGAGTGCCAAAAATGTGCAATTAGCTGAAAAAGCTAATATTAGCACAAAACAGCTAAATAAAAGCTGAAATAACTGAAAGGAGCAGAAATAAGCTGAAAGGAGCACAAGTTGAAATTAGGCTGAAAGTAACAGAAATTACCATGGAAAACTTGAATTTATCCGAAAACAGCTGAAATTAGCTAATGTGCTAAAAAGCTAACTGAAACTGTAGAACACGCTTAAATTAGCATAAGAAAGCAAAAAGAACATGTTTGTCCAGTTAGGCTGAATGCAGTGATGAGCAGAAAAAGTGGAAATTATCTTTTTTTAAAAACCAAGCTGAAATTAGCATGAAACCAGCTGAAAAGTAGCTAAAAAGGCAGAAAGATGATTACATTATCAGAAGGAAGTGGAAGTGGAGAGATTCTTTTGTGTGTGTGTGTGTGTGTGCGTGCGTGCGTGCGTGCGTGTGTGTGCGTGTGTGTATGTGTGTGTGTGTGTGTGTGTGTGTGTGTGCTGAATTTGGCTGAAAAAAGTTGAACTGAGTGCAGCAAAATTGGAATTAGCTGCAAAGGGAAAAAAATGGCAGCAAAAAAAGGACAACAATTAGCATAAAAACAGCTAGTAGTAGCTGAATTTTGCAAAAGCTGAAAGGAGCAAGCTGAAATTAGCAGAAAGAAGTTGAAAGAAGCACAAAGATGATGTTGTTAGTGGAAAGATCCTGAAATGAACATAAAACAGCTGAAAAAGAAAAACAGCAGAAATTAGCTGAAAGTACAAACTGGAAAATAAATTTGCACAAAGAAGCAGAAGCAGAGCAAAATGTGAAAGGAGCAGTAAAAGGTTGTAAACACATCTAAAGATTTGAAGGATGTAAATTGATTAACCAAATTCATTTACAATGACAAAAAGTGGCAAAAGAGACTAAATATTTCAAAAAGCTAAAGTTGCAGCAGCACCCTTCTGAACGAGCTGACACTGAAATGTTTGGCTCTTAGGCCTCATGCAGCTCTCTGGTTCCTCTGCAGCAGCCCCTTGATGGTTTAATCAAATTATACAGTACATGGAATTACACTAATGTTCACAATATCAACAGTAAATAATAGTTTTACTACAAATGTACACAAATAAATACAGATTAAAATAAGGCAGGCAAAAAAATTGATCACTTTGTGGTAGCGGTTAGTTAGCCTGTTAGCCACTTGGTTAATGTAACCACAAGACTAATGGCTTGATTGTGTGAATTTGACAGAAAAAAAAAACAACATTAATTCAACCTTTATTTATACAGGTTAACCCCATTGAGCCTCGGAGATTCATTTACAAGAGAGACTTGATTTTAACAGTGGAAAAGTTATGAAGGGAAAAAAAGAAGAAGCTGTTTTTCACACAAATCACAGATATTGAGTTATTAAGAAAAGGCGTTCAAATCTGTTACCCATAAAAATGGACATTTGTGTAAACAATATCGTCCTTTATTAAAATAATTTAATTAAACCACAAACATCCAACATTCTGACGTATTTGTAATCAATCTAATAAATTATTAAGAAATAAGCTTACGTTTTATGATTTTTGAGTAGGAGACATGGTTCAGGGTTTCATTTTAATCCAAGGCACTATGCATAAACAGTCTGGTCCATTTATTCTTCTAATCTGTAAAAAAAATAAATAAATAAAATCTATCCATCTATCTGTCATATCTTTATCTATATCTACAGTATTTGTATATATCCCAAAATGCTGTTTTTTAATATTTATACACTGCAACTCTTAATGAGTTTTATTAATTATTTCAAGTTTAAGACACTTTTGCAGCTTTTAATTTGATTTAATAAAACAATTGGTAGAAAAGGTTTATGAGTGAAAAGGCTGCCAACTCCTGATCCAGAAAAATGCAGCCAGTTTTACATAAAACCGTGTCCTCACTTCTCATTTATTTTGTCATGACTGTTTGATGATGAGTAGTAGCAGGGCCCTCGTGTGGGCACAAATGAAGCCGTTTCCAGCAGCAACTAAAAAAATAACCAAACAGAGGGAGCAGCAAACAGCAGAATACATGAAGACTAACATTTGGACCAAGAAATGAGCAAAATCAGTGAGTAAACGAGAAGTGTCACAACAGGTGTGCTGATTACTAACTGAGGACTACAGAGGTCAATGATCAAATGCAGACTCTGGAGGCAGGTGGGTCAGCAAGAACAGAATTTAATTTTTTTTAAAAGACAAGACAGCAAATATGAAAATAAAAGTCAGCCAGAGGAAACACATGGAGCCAGATTATTACTAAAAAGAGGAGACCAGAGGTCAACAGGACTGACAGACTGTATGAACCAGTGCTGGACAAGCAGAAGGCTTTTTCACTAGTGATTGCTGAAATGACAAGCAGGTGAGTTGAATGAGGGGATGCACAGGTGAGGATGATTAACTGAGGGGCGCAGTGACTGCTAACACGAGGGTGAACAGGTGCACGTCAAAAGAAAACACAAGGAAAATCATGACCGGACCAAGGAGAAAACAAACTAAACCTAAAGGACAAAATAAGATCGCAAGACCATAACTCAACAGAAGAGCAAAACCATCAAAACCTAAAATAGAAAAAACACCACAACTGAAGCCGAGACGTTGCTTCTTCAAGGAGTTATTTCCAGAGAGGGACAGGGCGGTCTTAAAAACAAACTAACGCACAGAGAACATAAAACCACACAAGTGAGAAACTCCTGATCCAGCGACGTCTGTAAAGAGACATCAAACTGTTTTCCACTTGAATGTAGTTTGTACCTCAAACCACAGGATGAAACCTCCCACAAACAAAACAGGTGCGCATTTGATCCACCGCCCACAATTTACATCTCTTAAATATTCATATTAACCCCAAAAGCTAATAGATTTAAATAAATATACGTATATACCATTTGTGTATAAAATGAGATTAGACATTCACAACAACAGTTTATTTTAAACAGATTAAATTTCCTGCGAAAATGCAGTGAATGCTTATTGCAGAAGGAAGAACAAGCCTAAATTAGCAGAAGAACACAGAAAGAACACATATTTGCTGAAATAGGTTTAAATGAGCAGAAATGAGCACAAAAATTTAGAGATTAGTTTAAAAAAGCTGAAATTAACACAAAAATGGCTAAAATGTAGCTGAAAATGAAAAAAGAAGCTTAAACTTCAGGTCTCTCTTGTAAATGAGTCCTTGTGGTACAATGGGACTAACCTGTTTAAATAAAGTTGAATGAAAACTACCAGAATGAAGCCGAAAGAGCTGTGATGAGCTAAAAAGTAGAGAATTGGATGAAAAAGCTAAAATTAGCATAACACCTAAATAGTAGCTGAAATAACAGAAAAAGATTGAACTAGCATAATTAAGCTGAGTACAACAAGCTGAAATTATGAAAAAGACGTTAATTAGGCTGAAAGAAATTATATATAAAAAAATGAAGTTATCTGAAAACAGCCAAAATTAACTAGAAAATGCTATTAAAAAGTAGCTTAATAGCTTAAATTAGCAGGACAGCAAAAAGAACATATTTGACAAATTAAGATGAAAGAAGCAGAAATTAGCAAAAAATGTGGAAATTATCTGAGAAATGTTGAAATAATAATTAAAAAAAATCAGCTAAAAGTAGTTTAAAAAGCAGCAAAAAGTTTAATTTACCAGAAGGAAGTGGACAGAGCACATTTTTACTGCAGAAAAAGGTTGGAATTAGTGCAAAAAATGTGGAGTTAGCAGAAAAGACTAAAATTAATATAAAACAGCTAAATAGTAGATGGAATAGCAGAAAAAAATTGAAACTTGCAACAACAACAAAAAAAAGCTGAATGGAACATAAGCTGAAATTAGCAGAAAAAGTTAGAAGAAGCACAAAATGTTGTAGTTAACAGAAAGAATTTGAAAGGAGTACCAAACAGCTGGAAAAAAAAAAAAAACACAGCTGAAAATAGCTGAAAAAGTTTAAATTTCCACAAAGAAGCTGAAAGAAGCTGAAGCAGAACTAAAAGTGAAAGGAGCAGTAAACGGCTGTAAACAAAGATTTGAAGGATGTAAAATGAGCTCAATTCATTTTCTATGAGGAAAGAAGTGTCAGAAAAGGCTCAGTATTTTAAAAAGTTAAAGTTGCACAGATGCAAAAAGTTGAAGAAACCTTCTCCTGAAAGACCTGAACAATTTGATATGATTTGTTGAAACTGTAAAAAAAAATTGTGTAACAAAAAAGATGCTGAAAAATGTACGGAAGAAAAATGGATCACAATAGTGTGGCTGCTTCAGAAGCGTTTACACGTTAAATACATGAGTCAAAGAAGGAATTTCAAATGATAGACTCGCCCATGAGCTGATCCTCTTCCATTAAACACAAGTTACTCATCGTCTTCGTTTAAACGTTTGACCTCTGGAAGGAGTTACCCTTCAGAAAACGAGACGTGGTCCACCTCTCCAGCCCTGTACGGTAAATATGCGTGTGGCTGGTTTGCCTTGTTGTCCTCGCCTCATTATCGCAGGAACTCGCCGATCTGGCCAGTTTTTGAGGCTGTAATGATGCTCAGTATTCTGAAAGCGTTTTTTAATCACGAGCGGGGAGTTCCAGCCGCCAAGTATTAAAGCTGTTGGCTGCCTTCAGCGGCGCACTCATGTCACACCAAGTCCATCAGCAGCCGCCTTCTTTCTTTCCTACCTCGTCCCTTCACGGCCGTCAGAAATCTTCCATGCATATTTAAGTGTCTGCAGGTATCTTGACCAATGTTGTGTTGACTTTTTATCAAGTCATGCAGAGATTTTTGATCTGTGCTGGCTAAATGAGTTGGAAAGGGCACACGTTGCAACAAAAAAACAAGTGAAAATATAGATTTTTGTTGATTTGTGTAAAAACGAGTCCATAAAGACACCATCTAGCAACATCGGCAACTAGAATAGCATCTAATCTACCTTTAAATCAACGTTGTCTTGCAGGCACTTGTTTTTCTTTAAGGTACTCAGTTCAGCAGAGGTCAACACAGCTAAAGAACTTGCACAAAAGACTCGGAAGGTGTTTTACTCACTGGATGTCCTTCTTGATGCAACCTGCACTCGAGTCTGCAGCCTCAGGATTACAAGTCCGTGGCACTGACCACCGAGCTACCACAGCCAAAAATGGTTTCTAACTGGTATGCTTTCAGAAATAATCCTGTCTTTTAACCCCTATAATTTCCTTTGAAACTGACTTCTCCACTGGGAAATCCCTTCGTATAATGTTCGTCATCATTGCAAAACTTGCTTATTTCTTTTTTGAAAAGAAGGACGAAATTTTCAATATTCTAGTTTTTCAACTAAATATAATTTTAAAGCTTTTTTTTTTAATGCAAATGTTTAAAATAAAACTAACTCAATATTGAAAGTATCCTAATTGTGGCTCGTTTTGCCAGGACGGGTCACATTTAGTCAATTCAATTCAAATCAATTCAGTTTATTTATATAGTGCCAAGTCACAAGAGAAGTCATCTCAGTGCACTGAATAGAAACATCCATATACTGTACATCAAAAAATAAGTTATTTATCTGAGGAGCAAAGTGCTTTGAATTTAACTCCATCGCAGAATTCTGAGCAAGCGTGAAGGCGACAGTGGAAAGGAAAAACTCCCTCATGAAGAAGAAACCTTTAGAAACAAAAATGTATCCCATGCTGTTTAATAACTTTACCTAATGGAAGCATATACAGTATAAGGTAAAGCATATTGGTCCAAGTTGGCCTGTCACAATAAACAATAAATCAATAAATCAATTAATCACATGATAAATGAAAATTATCAACCTCATTTTCATTTATCGGCTTTATGGTTTTTTCATGTCTCTCTTTCTACTGAAGACACTGAACGACAAAAGGCTCAACTCCTGTGCTCTTCACTGACCCCTCCCTTTCTCTTTAAAATCTGTTTTAACCATCTAAAATTGCATTTTTGGATGGTTAAAAGTAGCTAAAATGAGAAGCTAAGCTACGAGCTAAGCTAACAGGCCGACTTTGGGAAAAAAATACCTCCGTCTTGTCAAAGCTCCAAAATTCATGGTTGAAACTTGTGCCTTCGTGTAAAACAATTTTCTCTGCAAAACGAAGCTGAGAACTTTACTGATTTTTTTTAAATTAAGAGCTTTGTGTGAAAAATGCTATGCTAAAGAGCTCAAACCACACCGAGCGTCCACCATTTTGAGAACTAAAAAACAGGAACGAGAGACAGCCCATGTCACGTCAAAGGGCCTCCCTCACATTTTTCTTAAAGAGACACTGCTCGCTCCCTTACTATACCCATCAAACAAATTAACCAACTATTCTTCTTAAATTTCATAATTACTAATTATTGTCAAATTTCAAACAATATTATCATTTATCGCAATAATTTCTGAGACAACTAATCGTCCAGCAAAATTTGTTATCGCGACAGGCCTAGGTCCAAGCACTGAACCTTGAGGAACTCCACGACTATCTTTAGTGTATGAAGATTCATTATTTACATTTACAAATTGGAATCAGATAAACATGATTTAAACCAATTTAGAGCCGTTCCTGTAATCCCAATGTCATATTCAAGTCTCTGTCGTAGAATATTGTGATCGACTGTATGAAATGCAGCACCAGAGTAGACACCAGTCCATTGTCAGAGGCCATGAGAATATCATTGGTAACTTTCACCAGTGCAGATCCAGTGTTGTGGTGAGCTCTAAACCCCAACTGGAACACTTCAAACAGATTATTGTAGATGTTCACGCAACTGACCTGCAACTGTTTTCTATAGAATGTTTCAGATGAAAGTTAGATTAGATACAGGCCTATAATTTAACTAGTCAACTACTTAATGCTTTGAGTACAAGCACGAGGTGATATCAGTCATAACCAAAGTGAGCAGAACTGTAAGAATGATGCCCAGGGCTTCGACGTCGACTTGAAACCATCCAAGGATAATTGTGCACACTGACTGCGTTCACACTGATGCCAAGACGGTCCAAGAGGGAAGAACGTTCTTAGACTGCATGAATACGTTCCCTCCCCTCATTGTCCACTCGGACACGAGGATCATTACTGGCTGCTCACGCGCTCTGGCAGCGCCAGCCTTCATTGTTATGCAGCGGTCCTCACAGGTTTAACAAAGAGGAATTTGTCTCACGCTTTGTTATCTGGACGAGCAGAGTCTGGCTCGGCCACGCTGGAGGTGGCAGCAGGAGCTCGCTGATGTTCTCACACACCTTTCCCTCCTTCAGACAGGAGGAACCAGAATGTTGTTCCACCGTCGTTATTCGCCTTTATGTCCAAAAGTAAAGCCGTTTCTGTGATGCCTGTCGCCCGAAGGTGGAGTCAGTGCATGTTGTCTGTTGGCAAAATATCTCATGATTAATTAAACAGATCTAAATGAAACTGTCAGTATGTAATCAATAGGTGTGCATCTGTAACTGAAAGATGTTTGGATCCATCTCAATTCAAAATGGCCACCACCGCAGCTTGACCTTAGCAAACACCAAAATGGCTACAGCTCAACCGATTTTACAGATATTGAGCTAAAATTTGGTGCGGTAGTAGCTGAGACTGCTCTCCAGTCTCCAATACATATTTTGAGCACAACACATTGCTTGACGTTTTGCTTTAGCTCCAACCCTGTTCGTCTGTTAGCAAAATATCTCATGAGCCACTTGATGGATTTCGATAAAACAGAAAGTAATCACTGGGCATGCGTCTATAACCGTTAGCTTTTGGCGTCAATCCAATTTGAAATGATTGGCACAGCTACATAAAAATGGCGTCGCCTCAGTGAATTTTACAGATTTTCGGCTCAGATTTGGTGTGGTAGTAGCCGATAGTCGACCAGAACACATAATCCAAGCGCAAACAGATCGTGTGAGATATCACATAATTTTATTTTCAAGGTTTGACCAAAATGGCCACACCTCTGTCATTTACACGTGGAAATAATCTGAAACTCTGGCGCGAAATGTGCATTCATTCATGGATTTATTGTCTTTTTGGGTTCAGATTTCATTGAGTTAAGCTGTTTGGTGTTCAGTTAGGATGATCTTTTGTTTGTCAGAGACGCTTCATCCCCGCATCCGCTTGTTTCCTGTCAGTAATCATCGCGCCTGTCACCATTCCCCGTGCACACGCTTCCCTGGTTCCCGGCCTTGCTGTGCTTGTGTTTGATCAATAAAGGGTTTGGTTTTATTTTAGGTTCCACAACCTGCCGCTCTCCTGCTTGACTGCATTTGGCTCCTTCATCCAAAACTTGTGATCTTTTTAAAACGTCCTTAAATTGTTCAAGGTAATAATAATAATAATAATTTAAAAAAAAATACTAAGAACCGGTAGATGGTTTGCTTCCGGGAGTTTGTGTGGCAGCCGTGAGTTATTGGAGCATTTTCCCCCCACCTCCGCTTTCCCACAATTTTAGATCCAGGAGGAGGTTTGACTTATCCTTGACCTTCCTGTGAACCGAATACATCATGAGGCTGCTTCTGATGAGACTAAATAAACTCGTGCAACGACGAGACGCTGCAGGAACAAAAGTAAAAAAACAAGGGGGGGGGGGCTT
>JARVGV010000527.1:21207699-21217758 GCA_031762435.1 Hypsolebias longignatus
ATTGGTTACTTGGCATATTTTCAAAATAAACATTTTACAAGTCTTTATTTTGTGTTTTTTTGTACCGAAAAAAACCCCGAACCGAACCCTCCTTGTAGTTGAACCGAACCGAAATGTGATTTTAGCGTACCGTTACACCCCTAATATATAGGGATGCACGATCCACTCTTTTTTTTTTTTTTTTTTTTACCTCCGATCCAATCACAATACCTAAATCTAGATATCGGCCAATACCTATATCGTTCCGATATCATCATCATTATTGATTTTATATGAGGCTGTAATGATCTCCTCTCTATAGCCAAGTACAAGTTGTACAACAATATACATGCACGTCCAAAAAGGCAACTTAAGGTAAGTTTTTATTAATGTTGGATAAGTTTCAAAGTTAGAATTAAATCCTGCTAATATAAAACATGTTTTTTTAATTCCTAGCTGTGAAGTGGTATTAAAGTGATTAAATGTTCCTGTTTTTAGTATCTTACATTGCTTTATAATGTAGTTGTTTTTGTTTCATTTTATTTAAAATTTTTTGTTCATATGCTCTTTTGTACTGAAAAATATCTCCTGGAGGGTGAACTATATATTGGCTGCAAGTATCAAGCTGCGAAATCCTTCTTTTTTCTACAGCTGATAACAACTGGTCATTAATTACGGTGACGTTTAGCAACTTCTCGGTAAACACTCGAGCTCCGCGGCTTCATTTCTTCTTGTTCAATCCAAAGCAGGCAGTCTGAAAATCCGGTCAGCCGTGCTCAGTCTGCCCGTCTCGTCACGGAGCTCGAATGTCCAACATAAAACTAACTTTACCTCGGTTTAATGTTATGATTATGTTTAATTAAGTTTGTTGTATTGTAGGTCGTGACCGAGCTTCCCCCTCTCGGTACAGCGGCTCTGCAGACATTGCATGTTGCTGTTGCCTTGTGGTGTTTCTAGTGTAAAATACTTCCACACAGCAGACATGTTTCGATAAAAAGTTGGTTAGCCGTTAGCCACAGTGCTGCTGCTCAGTCCTCATGCTGAAGCTGGCTGCAAACTATGACATGGATTTCCTGAATGTGATGCGGGTCTTATTACTCTGTTTCATAAGGCACACCTCCGTTCGGGAAATCCATTGCGTAGTTTGAAGCCAACTTGTAGAGCAGCCGGCAGGGAATCACATGAGAAGTTTCAACAGACTCAGACAGGCATCATGGATCAGAAATCTTTGCAGGTACCAATACCGGATTGGCCCCATCCCTACTTATGTATTAATTCTGGTTGTGCTTACCGACCTCAAACTGATTTTATATGGTACACATCGCTCAAAAATCTGTCAAAATGTTTTAAATGCACCTTATAATCCGGTGCGCCTTATAGTCCAAAAAATACGGTAATCACCAAACGAATCTCAAACTGGATAACTTTTGGAGTCAACTTGCTTTAAGGTGGCTGTCACAGATAATCAACCATAACCAACACAAAAAATGGCCACAGCTCAGTTATTTTAAAGAATATCAAGTCATTCTGGGAGGATCTGTGTGTGAGTTGTGTCATCTGTCCTCCTCAGTGTTTCTCCCTCTTATAATCACCTGTTGTCCATCCCCAGGTGTTTGTGCTTATTCCCTCGTTAGTGTCTCTTTATATCCTGTGTTTTCTTGGTGTTCCCGCTGTCGGTGGATGCTCCTGCACAGCATCATGCCCCTCCGTGTCTTCTCTTCATTTATGTGTTTTGCTGCCATGACAGCCCCTTTTTGTTTAAATTAATAAGTGTTCCTCATTTTAGTCTCGAGTTCCCGAGTCCTGTCTGCAACCTGGGTTCAACCACACTACAGAACATGACCCATATTCTGTTGAGCTTTCACAGATCGTGCAAGATCTAAATGAGTCCTCTTCAATTCATGCAAAAAGTACCACTGGCACCCTTCATGCACAGGCTTGGTTGAGCCTGCGTGTGCAGGTAGTTTGGGGTAAAACCTCCATTATCACCAAGCCCAGTCCATTTTCAGGATGTTTTCGGATGAGATTGAAGAACTGGCCCAGGAAACGAGTGCTAATTATGTTTTCTTACTGTCAGCGTGCGCAGATTTGCTTCCTTCATGTGCTCACTTCATCTGCCAGCCAAGCATTTAATAATTGAAGGCCTTATCAGGACAGTGGATCCAAAGAAATGTGTCATGCCCCAGAGCAAAGCCTGCAGGAAAAGGGCCTAATAATTAGAAGAATAAAAATAATAATCATAAGCTCAGAGTCTCACCTACAAATTGAAAGTTACAAGAGGTTGATGATGCCACAAACGGCAAGCTTTGACTGGCAGAGCATCAACGCCTCGTAGCAGCAGGAGCCCGTGCACGTCAGATAAATTTACGATTCCCTCTAAAAGCTGCTTTTTCTATTTTCCCCGCTGCTCCAGAATGGGTTTTTTTTTTTTTTTTTTTTTGATGTAGCTAGATGTCAGCGTGCAGTTTGGCTGCTAGTCCCTCTTCACAAAGAATGTGACTGACGCAACATTAATCTCCAGACAAAGAGACTGGCACAAGCTCGCCGCGCAATTTCAGGGCGATGAGGTGGCAACGTCAGGCTCGATTTCTCACCGCGCCTTCACAAGCTGCTCCACTCTCGCCCCAAATTCTCATTTAGATCAAACAAAACACTCCGGAGAAGGAGGTGAAATTGTACCTTTTTTTTTTTTTTTTTTTTTTAACTCCACATGCACACACGAGAGACGTCCGGTTTCTAAACGGGGAGTTTTTAGCAAGAAAATGTTTTTTTAAGTTTGCTCTAATAAGGTGTGGCCTACATGGAATGGAGCCAAAGGCCCAGAAAGCAACACCGAGGAGGAGAAAGCTATTTCTCTCCTACGAGTATGGCTTAACGTGCACACCGCATCCTTCAAGGCATGAGGTATTTATTTTACTGATCCACTGTTCGGTCCATTAAAAAAATGCTGCCAGCACCAGCCAGAGGTTGTAACACAATTTAATCTCTCTGACGCTGACGTATGAAAAACATTCCTGAGCTGACGTTCATGAACAATGGCAGCTGTTAGGAGACGAGTGACTCTTGAGGTCTATTTTCAAATGGGTTTCAGCTGCAGAGCCGCACAACAACCATCCTGCTGTTTGGCTGAGGGGGATGCCTGGAAACCCATCTTTCATGAGAACAGGAGACCAACTCGTACGTTCAAGAAAAACACACCGAGTACAGGAAGGAAGGAAGCCGGGGAAGATTTCAGATAACCGTTTGACGACGCGCTTTTCCACAACAGAACAAAAATGGGAACGCGGCGTTGCAGCAGGATTTCGTCATGTGTCACGGTGTTTATGACATTTTTTTATTTTTCTCTGATTTCTCTCAGAATGGAACAGTTGGAGTTCACCGCCAAGTGTTTGGATGAAAAAGCAGCCGTGAGAATTTGGGCCTTGAGTGAGTGTCTCCTGCAGGCAGTTTAGAAAGAGCTAAAACTTGAAGGATCACGAAACGTTGTGATGTATCTGTTCCATTAAGAACCTTTTTGCAACACTGGATCTGACTGACTCACTCCTGACATCTAGAACATCAAAAACAGCCAGAAGCATAATCCAACAGATAATCAGACAAATAACTAAAAAAAAAAACAAAAAAAAAACACCAGCTCGACAGTGAAAATGCATTTTTACAAAGAGCAGCTGTTGTGTGAGCCGTGGCAGAATAAATATTGTTTTGAAGCAGGGTTCTGTAGAAAGGTCGTGAAGAGGAACTTGTTTCAACCTGTTGTAGATAACTTTCTGGATCACCTCAGTTTGTAGAAACACTGAACCTCATCCAGGATCCCAGAATAAAAAGCAGTAGACTGGTCCCAGAAAGAAAGTCCAAACCCGGGAGTGTTCAACCCAAACAAATGACAGTGACCCTATAAAAAATAAAATAAAATAATAAAGTGTGTATGTTTTGGGATGCACTGATAAATCAGCCAATTTATTGGCCCCGATTTCCTTAATTTTGGGAAATCGGAAATATGCCGATGCATGAGAAACTGATTTTTTTTATTTATTATTTTTTAATTTTTTTGTTTGCTTTAACAATTGTCTGAACTTCAATTATATTTCAGAGTACAACCTCATGGCACGTTTGTATTGTTTCTAGGATATTGTTCAATGCTATGTTTTTTCTTTTCTCAATAAAATAGTGGTAAATTGAAGGTACATTGTGACCTTATATCACCTGACAGTGTTGATTATAAAACAATCGGTATCATACAAAATCAGAATCGGCAGGTCAGACTTTTAGAAATCTGTGATCGGCCAGAACAAATAAAAATCATCAGATCTCATCCAAAAATTGGGTTATAAATGTGTGTGTGGGGAGGGGGGGTGAGCTAAATAAGTTGCTGTGCAAGCAATTGAATGCAAAAGGTGCGACTTATGCAGCGAAATGTAGTTTGTTCATGTCTAAAAGAGTCATGTGGCAGCAGGATAATGTGTAGCTTAAAGCCCAGCGTTGCAGGTGCACAGATTCTGGGCACCTTCTGTAAATCCGAAAAAAAAAAAAAAAATCTGTAAATCACTTCAACTGACTTTTTATTTATTTATTTACACTTACTAATGTGCATGCCAAAAATCAGGCTCAACGTGGTCAAAAATGTTTATAGCTTTTTCCTGTATTCAAGTTTTTAATCTTTTGGTCCTCGCCACCTGAGTTTTATTGACTTTTATGTACAAACCTATTTATAGATTAGCTTTATTGCATTTTATGAGAGTGAAATGTCCTTAGGTTTATGTTGCAAACTGTTTGGACCAGGGCTATTCAACTAAATTGCTCAGTGGGCCACATTTACTGAAAGCCAAGAGCTCAGCGACCGGACATCCAGCAGTTATTGTCATTAAGTAAGTTTGTTTTATGGTTTAAAATCCAGTTTTATTTCAATATGAACCCATTGGTAGGCCGAACTGAGCTCACCTGAGGGCCTGATTCGGCCGCCAGTTTAGCCCTAGTTTAAACTAAGGGTGAATCCACTCCAACCAGTCATAAATATGAACACGAAGAAACGACAAACTTAATAACTTTTGATCTTTTTTTTTTTGTCAGATAAGGTCATAGTTAGTGAAAGTCACAAATAAACACCAACAGCAATTAAAATCTGATTAGATTTTCAAGAACCAGGTCTGCTTGAACCTTTCTAGACCACAAAGGCATCACAGCAGACTCGCTTTGAGCATGCACATTAGAGACTGTAAAAAAAAAACCAACACTAAAAGAAGGCGAGAATATTTGGTGAAATAGTTTGATACAAGCCAACGGTTTGGTTAAAAAAACTTAATTCTGACCAGTTTTTAAACTTTTTCAAACAATTTAAATTGAGTTTTTTCTTTATCTCTTATGGTTATTTCACAACTTCGCGCTGCGGTCAAGTCTGCATCACACAGCTGTGTCCCATGGTGCTGACGCTGCTGTTTATTCTTGAAACCAGTTATAAAAGTCTAGGCTTCAACGTGCACCTTAAAAACCGTGCACTTTGTGGATGTTTTGTTTCAAAGGTACATGCGTGTCAGTTCTTCTACAGTCAGTTTTAAAGGGTAAACACAAACACACTTAATGTCTCTTTAGTAGCTCCAACTCGAGCATCGTCCTCCTCACCATCAGCACATCCTCCTGGTTTTGACTCCATCTGTTCTAGTGGAGAACGAAAGGGAGGGAGGAGGAAAGAAGGAAAAATATCAAAATGTGATGCGTGTGAAGTGAGTTAAAACTTAACACAGTTGCTAAAACAAAGACTCTTGACAGTAAATATTAGAATTTATTCATAAGTTGGAGTCTTTGAACGCGCTCGGGCAAATTAAAGGAATAATTCATGCCTCAGATCTGGAGTCAAGCTGAGCAACAGTTCTGGTTTTAGTTTGGTTCTGGTGTCTTCTGCTGCAAACAAGCCAGATGAATGTACAGGTGCTGGTCATAAAATTAGAATATCATGAAAAAGTTTATTTTTATTTCAGCCATTCCATTCAAAAAATGAAACTTGTATATTCATTCATTACACACAGACTGATGTATTTCACATGATTATTTCTTTTAATGTTGATGATTATAACTGACGACAAATGAAAACCCCAAATTCAGTATCTAAGAAATTTTGAATATTTAAGACCAATAATAATAATAATAATAATAATAATAATAATGATAATGATAATGATAATGATAATAATAATAATAATAAAAGATTTTTAGAAATGTTGGCCAACAGAAAAGTATGAGCATGTGCAGCACTCAGTACTTAGTTGTGGGATCCTTTTTTGCCTGGATTACTGCAGCAGTGTGGTGTGTCATGGAGTCAGTCTGTGGCACTGCTCAGGTGTTCTGAGAGCCCAGGTTGCTCTGATAGTGGCCTTCAGCTCTTCTTATTTGTTGGGTCTGGTGTATCACATCTTCCTCTTAGATTTTCTATGGGGTTAAGATCAGGTGAGTTTGCTGGCCTATCAAAAACAGAGATACCATGGTCCTCAAACCTGGTTCTGGAAGTTTGGCACTGTGCAGGTGCCAAGTCCTGTTGGAAAATGAAATCTGCATCTCCATAAAGTTGGTCAGCAGCAAGAAGCATGACGTGCTCTAAAACTCCCTGGTAGACGGCTGTGCTGATCGTGGACCAACACCAGCAGATGACATGGCCCCAAACCATCACTGACTGTGGAAACACTGGACCTCAAGCAACGTGGATTATGTGCCTCTTCTCTTCCTCCAGACTCTGGGACCTTGATTACCAAAGGAAATGCAAAATTTACTTTCATTAGAGAACATGACTTTGGACCACTCAGCAGCTGTCCGGTCCTTTTTGTCTTTAGCCCAGGTGCGATGTACTATAAAATAAAGTGTTGCAATAGGGGGAACCATGGGCTTTCATATGACCTCTAAATCTCATTGCGTAAAAAGGACACTGATGCAAAATATCATTTAGGTAGTGGGAAATAGTGCAGTCAAGTTCAATAACTCAGTAGCTCTAAAGGTAGAAGCTGACAAAAGGCACAGGCCAGGATACTTCTGATGCTGTTTCTGGTTCAGGAGTGGCTTGACACAAGGAATGCAACAGCTGAACCCCATGTCTTGCATACATCTGTGCGTGGTGGTTCTTGAAGCACTGACTCTAGCTGCAGTCCACTCTTTGTGAATCTCCCCTTGGAATGGGTTTTGTGTCACACTTCCCTCCAGGGTGCGGTTATCCTCATTGTTTGTACTTTTTTTTTTTTTTCCTACCACAACTTTTTATTAATGTGTTTGGACACTTAGCTCTGTGAACAGCCAGCCTCTTTAGCAATGACCTTTTTGTGTCTTGCCCTCCTTGAGCAAGGCGTCAATTATCTTTTGGACAACTGTCAAGTCAGCAGTCTTCTCCATGATTGTAGAACTAGACGGAGACCATTTAAAGGCATTTGCAGGTGTTCTGTTAATTTTTTCTGAGATACTGAATTTGGGGTATTCATTAGTTGTCGGTTATAATCATCATCATTAAACGAAATAAACGTTTGAAATATATCAATCTGTGTGTAATGAATGAATATAATATACAATTTTTCACTTTTTGAATGGAATTACTGAAATAAATCAACTTTTCGTGATATTCTAATTTTTTGACATCCAGCCATGATTCCTCTTCAGGTGATGCTGTCAGTGGATTTCCCCTTTGACAAAAAAGGTGGCCTCGGTGTGTCTCCTGTCATTTTCCCCAGGCTGGAAACGAAGGCGGCGACCCGGCTGTGTCTTCTGTGTGACCATGCGTGGGACAACCTCACCCCCCCTTTGGTTGACCTGCAGTTGTCAGTCAGATTGCTGTAGTCTTAACAAAAAAAAAAAAACAAAAAAAAAGGCCGCCTTGTTTTGTTTCTCCAACTCCTCCCGAGCCAAAGGTCAAGGTTCAGTTTGCAGTGGGTGGGAAGGGATTCTTCTGCCTCCACATGGAGGCAAATTAGCAGGCTTTTACTGGATGGATTGTTTGTGGCATGGCAAACACATCCTCCTACACACCCACGCTATTTATTTATCAGGTATTCAGTTAGACGCTACATTATGCATGAGGCCACGATGCCTAATTACACTTGCATGCTTTGGATTCTTCGTTCAAATGAGTTGGATTCTCAAGAGGAAACGTTACCATCGCACTTTTTCCACTTGGCATTGAAGATCTAGTATAAGTGAGAGGAGATTTAAAGTCAAACACTTGTTCTGACATCTTAAAAACTCCTTTTTACTGCAGACTCGGGCAGTTTTCCGTCGCTCGTAACAGTTTCTTCGTCCTCACGGCGTAACGACAGCATGAAAGCTGGCGAATTTCAAAATCGCATTTACTTCTCCGCAACATCACGCATCCTTAGTGAGGAGCACTTTGTTGCAAAGCATTTGATGATAAAGCTTTTGAAATATTCATTTGAATATGAAAGTGAGATCCAGTCTTGAAGTCCTTTTTATTTCCCCAAACTTTTCCATCTGGGGGTGAAAGGAGAAGCAGAGCCGTTGGACAGGAGGGGGTACAAGTGGAACGCTCTGGGGAGTGACGACTGTTTTTGAGAGTGCGTGTGTGCTTCTGTTTGTAATTTAGTGGGGAAGTTTTATTTGTTTACCGCCTTTTTAAAGTCTGTAAACAAGCTGCAGCCTTGTTAACGGGACTCCTTTCAATTTAAATAGGCTTTTCAGGAAATATAGGAACTCTACGCTCATTATCGTGGACGAGAAAAGGCCGAACGGGAAGAATCAAACATTTCCTTCCAAAGAGACGGAAACACAAAACACAGTGTGATGAATCCCATAATGAATCACTCCACTTTGAGTTCACGTCAACCATAAGTTTCTATTAATAGAAACACCTGTAGTTTGTGGAATAAATCCTCTTTATTCTTACACTGCTCCTGAACCAACATTTATTTGAATTCCAAGTAGTTCAGAAGTGGATCAGAAGCAGAGACGTGGTGTGTTGAGGCTGCCCTCTAGTGCTGGGTCGTTCTGGAGAAGTTTCTGCTAAACAAATTATATAAAAAAAATGCAAACCAGCTTTTAAAGAGACTAAATCAAACCTGAGCAGTTAAAGGATTAGGATTATGTCTTGCAGCAGTCTCCTGGTTGGATAGTCGTCTTTCAACAGATCCTTCTGTCCTGACAGCTCCAAATTCAGCATCTTCATCCATAACGTCCACTGTCCCTCCTCCAGCAACACTTGTGTTATTGCCACTGTCTCCATCACCATCTTCTTGTAAACCTTCCTTTTCACTGTTGCAGCTCCTTCTGTCACAGATCACCCCTGGCTCTCGCTCCACGTTACAGAACTGTGATTTTTAACTGACCAGATTTTCGTGTCTTTGAGTGAGGGGCATCACTACATTGCCATGAACTCACATTTATTCTTTTGATTGAGGTCGGCCCACATTTATTAATTTAATTGCACACCTGTTAACAAGGTGACCAGCCCTCTTTAACTAAGTACATCTCTACAAAAAAAAACTTGTTACTTTGAAATACTTGTTCATTCAAATTTGTCCTGCTGCACTGTTATACACCATGTTGTTGTTTACTATCTCTCTCTAGGACCTTGTAAATATTATAAATACTTTTTCACTTTTTGGAACTTTATTTTTGTATTCTTATTGCATGCTTTAGTATTTCTTTTCTGTTTTTTTTTTTTTTTTTTTTTTTTTTTTTTTTTTTTTTTTTTTTTTTGCGAGTCATATTGTTTTATCTCACCGTAAGCATTTAGTTGTACTGTTAACCCTGTGTTAAACTTGCATGTGACAATTATACAACTTGAACTCTGACCCACCCTCACTTTTCAACTCTTGCACGGCCCGTTGGGTGATTAAACTCATCCCTTTTCATTACTTTGACTCTTTTCAGCTTCTCTTCCACACCTGTCTCCTGTCGTCAATCTGGCTTCTACTGGTTTTCGTTCCTCCACCTCTCCAGACTCTCTTCCACCTACTCCCACTACAGATCAGTCATGTTCATGGGAACCACTCAACTCTGTTTCACTGCCCTTACGTCCTGCACCGCCCTCAGACTTCACCGCATGATCACTCACAATGACTCTTTAAAAATATATTTATATACAGTATATACGTGTAT
>JARVGV010000527.1:21225320-21243936 GCA_031762435.1 Hypsolebias longignatus
GACACCTGTCACTCACTGCGTTAGATCGTTCTCATTGGTCCATAGTAAAAACTCATGTCTGAGCTCAATGTTTTACTTTGGATCTTTTTTTCTGCGCTGCGTTGATTTTCTTGTGCGCTGAGAATGTGCGAGCAGTGCGCAATTGCGCATGCGCGCAGCTTAGAGGGAACATTGGCTACAGGCTGGGGCCAGGTTGGATTTTTTGGGGGATGAATGCAACTCTAGCTCCGCCTGCACCAGCTGAGTGAAGCGAGTGGGCACAGGAGGACTCGCTGTTGCAGTTCTTCGAAATTTAAAGCGTCACTTAAAAATTGCGTTATGAAAATGAAAAAACAAAACGTATATAAGTTGCAGGACTGACAAATCTATGCAAAAAAACCTGTGACTTATATGCCGGGAAATATGGTAGTTTTGAAGAAGATATTTGACTGGTGTTTGAATAATCCTTTTTCATGTTTACTTATTTTTGGTGCAGCAATTAAATAAAAGTAACAACTTTACATTTTTAAATGCATGTATATTAATGTTTTGCATTTGCATCTTGCTGAGCTGTGAATGTTACAGACTACTTGGCAAATCAAAAAATGTGAAATAAATTACAATTATTTTTTTTGGGTTCCATTGAGTGCACCTTTAAATGCACACTCAATTTCATACATTAATAGTTAATTTGCAAATCACTAACCTCTATCCATTCCAAATCTCTATTTTGAAAAGTTGACAAAAAAATCTTATCTGGTGACAGAGTCTAAACAATAACTAAATAACTTTTATTTTGTGATACAGTATGTGGAGACTTTTACTGAAGAGTGAGTTAAAAAAAAAAAAAAAAAACTTCCTCTAGCATCTAAAGTCAGACAAGATAAACCAGAAATGTAATGTGTGCTCAGCTCTGCCCAGCCTGAGCACTGCAGCTGCAGGAAAACACCGGGTCACTCGTTTTAATACAAGATCTGTGACAGTCCAGCTCTGAGGCAGCTGCATGTGCAGATCCTCACGTCCTCATCTTCCTCTTTTAACTTGGTAACTAATCCGTCGGAGAGGCATGAGTGAGCTGCCTCCTGCAGTCGAGAGGAAAATCTGAATTGAACAGCGATGCAGGCAGATTACAGCCACGTAACGTGTTCAGACTGTATCAACAGGTTTTAACCTCTGAGCTCAGGGTGCGGTAACAGAAACACATTAATGACTCAGTCAGAATGTAAACAATGTCAGGATGTGGACTCAGAGCTACAGAGGGTTACCTGCCCCACTCCAACTGCTCCCGCACCTCATTTTGACATATAACTGAGATCCATTAGTGTTTACGTACAATAATAAGTTTTGACTCTTTTACCTCCACACAGGTCTCTATGTCCTGGTACTGGTTCATGATGGGCAGGATGGTCTCCATGCTGCTGTGTTCCACCAAGTCGGACTTGTTTCCCACAAGAATCAGAGGTACCCTGCAATAAAAACTGTTATTATTAATGAGCAGTAACAGGTAATTGAACAACATAAAATTTTATCAGTAGCTCAATAATAAAATCAACAAATCACCAGAACAATTGTGAGTCTGCATAAAGTCAAAGGTGTTCTTTACTGGTTTGCATTTTTATAACCCTGACACACAAAAAGGGTAACATTTATCACTACTGCATGACAAACAACAATGCAACTAGATAAATCGCATTTCCTGTGAAAAGGCAGTGTGAATGAAGAACTTGCTGGAAAACAGCTGAAATTGCTGAAAAACAGCTGAAATTAGCTCAAAAACATGCTGAAATGTAACAAAATGGAAGAACAAGCCTAAGTTAGCAGAAGAAAACAGAAATAACATATTTGTGGTTTAAATACCGGTAAGCAGAAATTAGTCAAAAAATTAGGAAAGTAGCTAAAAAGTTTAAATGAGCTAAAAATAGATGAAAAGTAGCTGAAAAGGCAGGAAGAAGCTTAAACTACCAGAAGGAAGTGGAACGAGCTGAAATGAGCTAATAATAATAATAATAATAAAAAAACATGGAATTAGCTGAAAAGGCTAAATTTAGCTTCATTTTAGCTACATTCAGCTACTACAGCTGAAATAGCAGAAAAAGCTGAAATTAGCAGAAACAAGCTGACAGGAGTATAACAAGCTTAAATTAGTAGTAGAAAGAAGTTATTTAGGCTGAAACCCGCAGAACTGACCATAAAAGGCTTGAATTTATCTGAAAACAGCTGAAATTAACTTTTAAAAAAAAGCAGAACAAGATTAAAATTAGTAGAAAGAAGTAGTGGAGAGAGCACAACTTTGCCATATCAGGCTGAAAGAATCAGAAATGAGCAAAAAAAAAAGTAGAAATTACCTGGAAAAAACTGAAATTAGCAACAACAAAAAAGCTGAAAAGTAACTAAAAAGGCAGAAAAAAGCTTGAATCACCAGAAGGAAGTGGAGAGAGCATATTTTTGCTGAATTAGGCCAAAAAAAAGTGGAATTAGCTGAAAAAGCTAAAATTAGGATAAAAACTGCTAAATAGTATCTGAAATAGTAGAAAAGGCTGAAATAAGCAGAAAGTTATAAGAAGCACAAAAATGTTTGAGTTAGCTGAAAGAATCAGAAAAGAGCACAAAACTGAAAAAAAAAAAGAAAAAAAAAATAGAAAATAAAATAAAAAACAGCTGAAATCAGCTGAAAGTGTCTGAAAATGTTTAAAGTTGCACAAGGAAGCTGAAAGAAGCTGAACCAGAAGAGAATGTGAAAGGTGCAGTAAAAGGTTGTAAATTCATCTAAAGATACACTACCTTGCCAAAAGTATTCACTCACCAGCCTTGACTCACATATGATCTTAAGCGACATCCCATTCCTAATCCATAAGGTTCAATATGACGTTGCTCCACCCTTTGCAGCTGGAACAGCTTCAACTCTTCTGGGGAGGTTGTCCACAAGGTTTAGGAGTGTGTTTATGGGGATGTCTGGCCATTCTTCCAGAAGCTCATTTGTGAGGTCACATACTGATGTTAGACAAGAAGGCCTGGCTCTCAATCTCTGCTCTAATTCATCCCCAAGATGTTCTATCTGGCTGAGGTCAGGACTCTGTGCAGGCCAGTCAAGTTCATCCACACCAGACTCTGCCATCCATGTCTTCATGGACCTTGCTTTGTGCACTGGTGCACAGTCATGTTGGAAGAGGAAGGGGCCAGCTCCAAACTGTTCTCACAAAGTTGGGACTACCGGTACTACTACTAATTACTACTTGTGCTACTATTCCTACTTTGCAGTTTTTCACTTATCGTGGGGCTTCAGGGTACGGATCCCCCATGATAAACGAGGGTCTACTGTAAAACCTTCTCTAATACAGTGCAATGATTACACTTTCATAAGTCCTGGTTCTTTAAGTTAAAATTATAATCATACACAATTGTCTTGCAATTGTAATACAAGCTAATAAATAACTTTCTCCCATAAAGTACCTTATATTTGCTCTGTAGTGTACCGAATGTAACTTCTTAGGCTTTAGCGCTCACCATTCCATCTCCACACTTAGTCCCCGTCAGAACCAGGCCGGGATCGGGCATGTCATCCCCCAAGTAGACATGTGTACCCCGGCACAGAATCCTTCCGCCTTCTTGCAGGGGTATATTTGTTTCTATGGAAACGGCGTTGGTGCCAATTACTGGGCGGTTTGCTCCTCCTTGACACTGGATTTTGCCACATTTGGCATCTCTGTACACACAGCGAACAAGGACAGGGAAAACAATTCAGCAACAAAGTTCCATGCCACTGTTTTTCTCTTGTTACAACTTCTCTTGCTGCTGCCGCCCAATTAAATAGACAAACTGTGCCATTTTAAGATCAGAGCCATTTCAGTGATGGGACTTGAAGCGTTAGGCTAAATGGCCGCGTATTCCTCAATTAGGGCTGCAAATAATCATCCCGTCCATCGCTGAATGTGAGAGCTATTTTTCTAATAGCCAGTCACAATTAAAAGCTTTTTCCATGTGAGAAACATTTTATCTATATGCTTTGATTTCTATGGGACTCTTACCGTGCTTCACATTTGGCAAACGAGCCTTTTGAATCTTTGCCACAGTTGCCATAAGGGTCCCCTGCTGAGTTGACCCTTTCAAAGCAGATTCCTGGAGCTGGTTTGGCTCCTGCAAATTAAATACAATAAGACACCTTCAAAAGCTCGCAACTAATTTCTGAGCCGTTTGTCGTTGATGCGAGGAGTCTTTCTACACACCTTTACCCCACAAAGTGATACACTGCTGCTCATGAGTCTGGCATATGCCGTTATAACAGTAGCCGTCCACATTGTGGCAGGAGTGGCCATCGTGTAGGTAGACGTTGGCGGGGCAGTGAGGGCTAACGCCGGTGCAAAACTCAGGTAGATCACAGGCGTTACTGGACTCACGGCATGGAGTTCCTGCTGCTTTCAGCTGCACACAAATGGTTAATTAAAATTCAAAGTTCAGTTGAGGACTATTAAACAAATATCATTAAACCAATTGCATACATGTTACCTGGCAGTCCTGACAGCAGTGTCCATGCGCACAGACAGCGTCTCCTTTCAGAGTGCAGGTAGTAGCATTACAGCAGGGATTCAAGCATTCCTTCAAACACAAAAAGGATTTGAAATAGTAAACCAAAGAAAATGTAAGTAAATGAAAGCTAAAGGAGAAAAAAGTAGCTACGCACAAGAAGATCATATTTTCTTTCAGAGAAAGAGCTTAGACTTTATCAGAAGGGAAGCAGCCCTCGCAGAATTGTGCTCTGTAGAGCGGTAGAGGGTGTCTTTAAAACACTGTTTCTATAAGACTATTTGTAAAATGTGGCAGATTTGTTAAGGAAAATACATTTGGAGGTTGATCAGCAGAGCTGAGTACTTGGGTTGTGGCCAGGAAAAACTTGCAAAATTTTCTCTGCCAATGCCAAACAGACTATTCTGCTATTGATTCTTGTTTGGAGCTTGTTACCTGTGAGCAACCAGTGACAATCTTATACCTTCCCAGTCTGTAACTGAGCTATATCTTTCAAGACAACAATGAATGAACCCTACAGAACGGGATTTTCTCCTAAATTTGAGAGCATAAATGATGGAATGACCAGCCTGCAGTCCTGACCTCAACTCCATGAAACATCTGTGGGATCAACCTGGGCGTGCTGTTCGTTCCAGAGCAACCAGCACAACCACATTGGCTCATGTGACAAATGCTAGTTGTAGAACGGTGTACCATCCTGCAGAAGTATGACAAAGATGGTGAGCAGCATGAGGAGGACGTGCCAGGCTGTTGTGGCTGTGTATGGTTCTTCCACATGCTATACAGACTGCTGATTGCTAAATAAATAAATAAATTGTAAAACTGCCACTATGTCTTGTTTCTTCATCCAATCCAATAAACACTAAATAAATGCCAATTAGCAGAGGATTGACAAATGCTGTTGCTCAGCCCCACAAATGTATTTGTCTAACAAATGTGGCACCATTCAAGGAGAAATAAACAGGTTTTTACAACAGTGTAAGCTTTATTGCCAAGAGACATTGATACAGCACAAATAATAAAAAAACAAACACAAATTTCCTTACTTTGTATGATTTATTTTTATTATGGAATGAAAAGATAATGGTTTGTAAAGCACTTTTAGAATGGGATGTCAAATTTTAGCGCAGCATAGAGAGATAGACTCTTTTAGGGTCTGTGCAGAAAGGTGAAACATAAATTCAATGAATTTTTTTGACTCTGACATATTGCATTAGTTCAAATAGTCCTTAAAGTCTCTAAATATACCAACATTATTTATATTGTCACTTACCTTAAGCTGATTATGCACAAAGCTTTATCTTATTAGCTAAATATAGTTTTCACATTAATGTTCTTAATTTCACACTAGATATAAACAGAATACTTCACATTTTTAATTACATTAAAACATGTCTAATAAGTATTTGTTGTTGTTGTTGGGGTAAAATAAATTTAATTGATGAAAAAAAAAAAAAAAAAACACTTGAAGACACTCCTGAGTCAACCTTTCTGCAAGGCAGTGAAAAAAGAGCTGTATCTGTAGCACACATCCATAATGTCACATTTCTTTATCACACCGTGGAAGAACATCTGTTTCATGTTAGCTGTTATCATGATCCATGAACTGAACCAATCAGCAGCTCTCTTCTGTCTGATGCTGATGGAAGACATAATTTAATCAAGTCTCTCTGGATAAGATTCAGCGTGTTGGTGTTTGTGAGACTGCTTGTGCACGTACACTTAGGATGAAGGATTATTAGCGGATGGCTTCCCTATTTTATATAGCAGAGTCTCAAAACAATAGATCAGTGAAAACAATAATGTGTAGAAAAATAGTCTTGAGTGGGCTTTGAGCTTTCCAAGAGACAATGATCCAGTCAAAGTGGACATGAAATGGCTAACAAAAAACAATGTCAGCAGTTAGGAGTGAATTACAAACGTGGGCTTCTTTAACCCTAAAATGTGTGGAGATCATCATCAAGGAATACACCAGAATTCCAGTGGAGATTAGCAAAAAACTTGCTGACAAGTATGAGAATGATGACTATCATGAGGTCAAGTTGATTTAATGGTTACCAAAAAATATTGTGACTAGAGATGCATGATATTGGATTTTTGGCCGATAACCAATACCAATACAGATATTTTTCCCCCTAGACCTTCTTACAAAGACGACATAGCTTTCTCTGCTGTGGAACTAAAATGCTTCATTATTCTGCATGGTCTTCAGATGGATGGATTGCTGGTGAGGTTTTGTTTAGGTTTAACATTATTGCTAATATCGGTCGATACCGTTACCATGCCGATAATATCGTGTATCTCTAATCATGACTATGTTTGTTTTGTGGTATTTTTTTTAGCAGAAATTTAAATAAATGAATAAAAATACAGTAGTGTCACAAGTTACCAGGGGTGGGCGATATGGCTCAAACATAATATTGTGATATCTCATAGCATTCTGACGATAACGATAAATTTAGTGATATAACAAAAAAGAAAAAACAAAACAGAAATTAGTTATTCATTTGAGTATTATACATATATAAAAAATGAGGTAATTTTACTGCAATTACTTTATTTAATAAAGTATTAAGTCTCAAAGTATAAAAATAAAAAAAGATCCTTCTGTTATTTAGACTGAAAAAGCCTGTACAAAATATAGAACAGAAAAAAAATCCACCATAAAAACTAAAGTGCAGGTACAGTTCCCAAATAAACTAAATAAAATATCACGGCATGACCCACGTGAGCATAATCCACTGACCGCTGCGTGGTGGGATGACGTATTTACGCCATGAAATTAGTATAATGATATACTGTAGTTTATTTTCCCGGGCAATTTTTACCAGTATTATCATGAATGATATGGCCCAGCCCTACAAGTTACTCCAGTGCAGCGTCTTTTCCTCGTTTGCCATGTGTTTATATCATTTCCAGTCAGGGGAAGCTTATTGGTCAGTAAAAATTCACTATGAATCAAAATTTGGCATCATTTTGAGCCTAATTGTATGATCTCACACAGAGGCAGGTTGACTGCACCCCCGAGGATCAGCTCTTGTCGCCACTATCGTCTGAGTATACCATACACCTGAGTGCCGTAAGAGTCAGGAGGAAGTAGACGGATGGAGCTGGCAGGGGACATGGCTGACATGATGGGCCTTCCAGAGCCCCCTTTCAGGCTGAAAAACCATAAAGGGGACTTTCCCATGGTCCCCAGGGGCCAAAAGAGGCAGAGGAGTCCAGCTGAAAAGAAGTAACTTGTGATTGTAAAGAATGGGATCCAGGTTTTTAATGAGGGCTTTTCTTTTATAACGGTGGAACGGTCTGGCCTGGTTTGGCATAATGCTGCTCAACCCGGTGAGAGCCTGATTACTGCTGCTGGCTTGAGCGGAAGGGGTTGTGGTAGTTCTTTGTTTTAAAGGACAGAGACACTTTCAGCTCAACCCTAGCTGAACTGACCGGCAAAAATAAAAATCTAAACAAATCACAGACAACTACGCGTTCTCTCATTTAAGCTATTACATGATTCAAACCATCTTCAATCAGAGAAGTCGTCTCCTCCACGTCCCGGCCTCTAGTTGTCAGCTGCACCGCAGTGTTGTCCTGCATCGGAAGAGCGAGCAACATGTGAAACTATTACACATGTGCATGTCAAAGGGGATTCACTTGAATAATTCACCAGCTGAGGGTGAAACCGTCAGCTGTTTCCTTTCAGTGACTTTTATTAGTCAGACAAGGCTACTCCTAAACACCTCTTCAGCTCTCAGACTGAATAAAATCCCTCTTGCATCTTTAACTCAACTTTTGTAGAAGGTGTTTGAATTAAAAAAATAAGCTTTTTCGTTAGATTTTTAAAGGGTTGGTTTATATCTTTTGAATTATGTTTCTGTGGATAAGATATGAAGAAGTAAAAATAAAATAGAGTATGAATCGCTAAAATTTTTCATTCGAGCAACACATTTCTTATGTCCTTGTGCAGTATAAGCAGTTTCCATTTGGCTGAGACAACCTATTTTTGTCTCGGACAACCGTCTCGCCTTGAGGCTGTCCTGTGGACAACAAGTGAAACAGACATGAACTAAAGTTCTCATCGCCGCGACGGATGTCCGTCATGTTCAAAAATGCAAAGGGAAGAAAAAACGTGTTTTGTTGTGATGTTTTTAAAACCAGTCTAATGATGATACTGGGATTAAACTGAAGCTGCTTTTAAAAAATAAACAGACCCAGAGCCACAGTTTGGCCCAACCCCCAACAGAGCAGGGTGGGTCTGCTGTCTGATACATTCACAGCAGCGGTTGAGCCGGATCCTGCCGGAACAAGATCCGGGAACTCCCTCGTTTTCATCTCCGTCCATAAAAGTCCAGTCATCGCGCTTTTTAATTTTGATTATTTATTTAAAAAACAACAAAAGGACCGTGTCTGTGGTGTGGGTGTTACTGCTGCAGCAGGGGCAGCAGCTCGCACACACGTTCCTGCCAGCAGAGACGCTGACCGCATATCCTGCAGGGATGAAGCGTCTTCATCCACCTTCAGCTGCGTCTCAGGAACCAAAGCAGCGCAAACAAACATTTTAACGGCACAAACGTAGCACTAACCGCTCATTGTATTTACTGGAATTTTTGACGTGGGCGCAGGGTGTCAGCTTCACCTCGATCAGCTGCGCGCTCTGCACACAGTGCATGTTTTACGCACAGGAGTGTCTCCAGACAGCTCTGCAGAGCGCGCACAACTGCCAATGTGTCAGAACTCCTGCATGCATTTCAAAGACAATAAATAAAAAAGCTTACAGCAAATAAATAAATAAATACGAGTGAAATGTTTGTGTATTATTCACATTGCACGTTTCAAAATTAGTCAAAATAACAGGATCAAAATAAATGAATGGATGATTGTCCTTAGATGGACAACAAAGAATTGAACCAGTGGTGATCCAGACTGGAGCAAAACAACGTGCAGGACTGAATTCAGCTGAGAAGAGTTGGGGTTGGACATTAAAGTTTATGTGTGCGTGTGTGTTGTTAGGGGGGGTTAGGACACGTGACAGAATTTACTGCTCTCTAAAATAGTACTGTAATTTCAATTCAACCTTTATTTATTCAGGTTGTTAGTCTTATTGAGCCTCATCATTTAAAAGAGAGACCTGTTTTTTTAATCAAATGTTTACAGATGTTTAACAACCAGTTAAAAGCTACTGGTTGAGTCAGCAGCAAACTGGTTGACCCACTATGAGAAGGTGTTATTTATAAGACTGAGCTGAATACAGCACTTCAGACTGAAGAAGTCTTTTGGATGAAAGACGAAACATTTCTACCTTTTTTTTTTGTTTTTTGAATGTCCAGAGGACCAGACTTAACTTTTTTTAAACCTGTTAAAATGCACCATGGCATCTCTTTTATTCCATATTTTCTGGGGGAGGAACCATCAGCTGGTTTATAAATTAAGCCCTGATTCACAGCGTTCCTAACCCAGAGACAGACTGCAGGTCAGAGCACCAGTCAGTGTTTCCTGGTCTATTTTCCAAAGAGGACACTCCGCTGCCATAACTGAAGGTGACGCCATGTAATAAATTATTAAACATCTACGCGTTAAATGTACATGTTGCATGTGACCAGTTCACTGCAGCCAAAGGAGATGTCAGAAATTATACACTATAACCTCCAACCCCTCCCCCTGGACCACACCCCAACCTCCCTATACTGTGTATTTTCACTAAGGTCATGTACACAGTATGCTGCATACTTTTACTAAGGTCATGTACACAGTATGCTGCATACTTTTACTAAGGTCATGTACACAGTATGCTGTGTACTTTTACTAATGTCAGTACACAGTATACATGTACTTTTACTAAGGTCATTTACACATTATGCTGTGTGCATGAGGGGTATGGGGAATGTACTTTCATCCCTTCCTTATAAATGCTGCGAGTGCATCTCTTGCAAAGTCTGATAAAGGAAGAGGATGAGGAGAACGAGAAGTTCCACTCCAGCCCCTCCTAAAAGAGTCTGCCCCTCAGCGACTTGGACATTCCAAGCAGTCCACACGATGGCCGACTGAGAATATTTGTGTATAGTAAACTCTGTATATAGTACAATAAACTTATTACATTACATTTTTCTTGAACAATTTTGCCTGCTTTATTTTAAAGGTTGTGGTATGTTGACCTGCATGGTCAAACAGTTATCTACAACAAGTAAGATATTTATTGTTCATAACATTTTTTGCAGAATCCATTTTTAAAAGAACCAAACAGTGTCTTAAAATGTTTGTCTTTACTTTTGGGGATGCTATTTGTGTCTAGGTTTTGCTTGGAGAGCTTCATATAAATGTTTTAACTAAGATTTGATGGGACAAGAACAGTTTTTGCCAGATTTGTAGAAGGTTTGGACTAAGAAAATAAAAGACTGTTTATTGTGTTTATATTAGCAGCCTCACCTCCAGTTCACCACAGTCACACGCCTCTCCCTCCTCCACGTAGCCGTTGCCACATTTCTGCCCACCGTAGAGCACTTTCAGCTCAGGCATGTTAAACAGACACATGCCGACACCTTTCTCGAAGCTGGCTGTCAGGTCCTTCTTGCTGCAGCTGCTGAACACCGTGGGGAAGGGATACCTGCGAGCGAGGGAAACGATTTGTGAATGACACAAGAGTTAGGACAATGATGATGTTCCCCCTCAAGGGTCCTACTCAGTCTGATGTAATTAGCGTTAATTACAAAATCAATTAACCACTATGGCTCAGAAACTCTCAAAGCTCCATCAGTATGCAAACAGTGCACGGTTGCAACGGCGGCTCTCCACTTGCAAAGGAGTTATGAGCAGACATTTGTCATGAGATAAGAGTTTAAAAAAAAAAAACTCACTCAAAAAGTCTTTGCTAAATCTGTCGAGGCGTAGAATTGGGACAATGGAAGTGCATTATTACTACTTTTAGATTTGTAAAATAAAAAAAAAAAAAAAGAATAAAACCTGAGACTCAGCTTACCAAAAGTTTTCTGAGAACGACAGATGAAACAGTGTGAAATGTGTGGATTTCTATCTATGTGCATGCCACACAACAGAAAAGCACCATATGAGATTTTTAATAACTACAAATGGTAAAATAAAAAAATAAATCAGCACGGGGCAGAGTTTTATAGGCGAATATGAATGTAATGCTCCCATTTATAGCTGCGCTTGTCTCTGAGCACACAGGTAAGCGACAGGAAGTGAGAAATTCAGGTCAGCTCTTTCAACAAACCATATAAAGGGCTCTTGAATTTGGAAATGTGCATTGTGAAGTATGCCATCAATCATAGCTCCGCACCTCTCCTACCTCTGCCACCCACTTTCCTAGCTTGAAACGGTTGACTTCATCTCCTTTGAATGGGCTGGTGAGACTGTTTTTTTGTTTTTTAATCACCGAAGTGGGATTTCTAACATTTTTTTGCAGTAAGCATAAAAAAGAGCAGGAGTAGCAGGAACATGCTCAACATCTGGAAGTAAAATGCCAGTTTAGGAGACTGTAAGTGTTAGTCGTAAAATATTATTCCATAAATCATGCCCCCGTTAGTTTGTTTTAATGTTTGTAAACCATATAAATACGACCATTTAATCACTTGACATCAAATGTCAGACAGCATACAATGTTTCTGTTTATGTAAAGTAAATCACTGGCATATGCTCAATAATCCAAGTAAAAAAAAAATCCAACAAAGTTCAATCAGGTCTTCTGGACGGTTTCTTTCTGTTGAAATGTTTTGCATTTCATTCAAAACAGTGGTCCCCGACCACCGGGCCGCGGACCGGTACCGGGCCGTGGGTCAATTTGT
Source organism: Hypsolebias longignatus (assembly GCA_031762435.1). Lineage (NCBI taxonomy): Eukaryota > Metazoa > Chordata > Actinopteri > Cyprinodontiformes > Rivulidae > Hypsolebias > Hypsolebias longignatus. The sequence goes on from JARVGV010000527.1 coordinate 21,237,614, forward strand.
ACCGGGCCGCACAGAAAAAAAAAACAAAAAACTTTTTATTTTGAAAAATCACCAGATTCTCTCCACCATGTCTGTCAACGACTCCCTCTTGACGCAGGTCGACATACACAAGCGATAAGTTTCAGTTTCTGCACAGATTGGTTCTACATTGTCCGTTCAAGTGAAGTCATTTAGCTGCGTGGTCCGGAGCAGACAGGAGGAGGCGTGCGGCCGTGTCTGCGCATTTGAAGGTCTACACTGCATATTTTTCAACCCGCCTGACAAAGAGTGACTGTAAAGCTAAATAAAACTATAATTTTAAACAAAGCTTCCTAATATCATGTCTGAGCACGTTTTGTCTTGAACGTTTTTGAATTCACGTCAGAGCTGTTCCTTCGCATCTCTGCTTCTGCTCTTAAAACAAATCTCCGCCCCCTAAAAGTTCAAAGTCATGGGCAATTTTATTAAAAACACAAATATAATCAAAGTTTTGCTCCATGCAAAAGTTCCTGCGCTTTTGTGTACTGATGTGTGAATCACTGCAGAGCAGGGAGGATGACGAGGCACAGCTGACCATTAACCATACATTAACATGAAACAAAACATGTAAACTCTGTTATTATTGAAATCTCTGATGCAAATTGTTCTTAATGCAACACTGCTGCAGCTCTGCAGGTAAGGGACGTTCAATTCAGGACAAACTGAGGTTGCGGACTGGTCAGTTGCTGACGTGCTTACTGGATTGATTGACAGGTGGCAAGACTTGTGCAAAAAAAATGATAGATTTTACTGGCCTGTTTGAGACTGTTGTAATTTATTCCATATTTATTCAATATTTTGGTGAATCTAAGGTTTAACAACTGTTTCCTTACAAAAAAAATCCTAATGATGGTTTCTTAAATTTTCAGAGATGCCGAGTTAAAATTTAGCGGGGCTCAAGAAGGGTGTGTGATGGCCACCTACATGATGCTCAGCTTTGTCAAAGGAAATGTTCTTCAGCAGCAAGAAACTGCCGAGAGACAGTATGAAGTCTGTCAAAATAAAATATAAATTATTAAAATTTTTAAAAATTAATGCACAAATTAGTCACTCCAGCTGTGTAGTGTCATTACAGTAGTCATTGGGCCAACTTTACATCTAACATTAAACTTGGAAAGACTGAGTGTAAACACACTGATTCTTCAAAGGAAATTTTAATATAGTAATGAGGACAGCTTGGCGGGCCAAGTCAAAGGGCTTGGCAGGCCAACTTTAGCCTGCGGGCCCCACTTTGGGCACCCCTGTGTTTGAGGGAGTCATGGCCTCAAGACTAGCAAAGTGTTTTGGATAAAAGACAAAACAGTTTTATTATTTTATTTAATTTTTATTATTTTTGAATCTGTCCAGAGGAGCTGACTTGACTTTGTTGGATTGTCAGAAATTTAGAACCACTTCGGCCATGACTGCCTCAGGCTCAACTGAGTTGGTGGGGGAGAGGGTGGACTCCAGAAACCATCTGAGCACCATCAAACTGGTTGACCCACTATAAGAAGTTATTTATAAGACTGAGTTTGTTGCAGCTTCTCAGACTGATGAAGTCTTTTGGATAAATCACTGACAGTTATTGACTGAATAACCTTAATGAAGGGATGCCCCATTTAATACATTATAAGGTCCAAGATGTAGAGGGGTACAGGTCACAATATAAAATAGGTTTCAGACGAGCTAAAGTTAAGTAAAAGTGTCCATATGAAATGAACCAAAGCAAGCCACATCTGCAGGTCATGTGATCATCTGCTCCTGAGTGCGCTGAAGACAAAGCATAAGTTCAGAGGAGACTGTGCTTTTGCTGTGGCAGCTCCTAAACATCTCTTCTCCCTGGCTTTTGACGCCATCTGAAATGTTGACTTAATTATTTTGATAATTCTTTATAGCAGTTTAAAGCTTGTTTTAAACGGGGCAGACCTATGTAACACAGGGAAAGGTATTTTAAAGAAGTGACTAATAATGGCTGTAACTCTCTCTTAAGGTGTTAAAACTGGAGAAACGTGACATTTAAATGTGCTGGAGTTGTTGAGTTAAGTTCAGCCACTCGTGTTGAAATCCACTGGGTCTCCAGATTTGGAAACTGTTAAGAATATCTTTTGGTTGTTTCAGACTTGCAGGGAGGAGGTGCGTCCATATTGCTCAGTTACGGCAACCCTTTCCATCTGCGTTTCTCCCTCATTTTCACATGAATCAGTATTTTCACTCCGTCACAACATTTTGAATGCTCTGACATGACCTCATTCTTGGCTTGTCTTTGATGTTTAAGGCAGCTGACATCAAACCCTGAGGCTGACCCCCTATCCCCCTCTAAACCATGTCCATAGGTTTATAGGGTGAAAGTCAAAATAGATCTTCAGGCATTCAGGGTTAAGGTAAAAGATTGCAGAGGGGTTGTAATGACAGGTAAAGGCAAACGGCTGTAAAAAAAAAAAACTTGTAATAATATAGCTAGGTAATTGTGCCCTCTGTCCCACCCTCTTTTCTCTGACGAACAGCTGTCAAGGTTGCTGTTCAACAGGAAGGTCACTTCCTTAGCAACTTCTGTTGTTGATTTCCTCTTTGCCATAAAAGCCGGAGCCTAAATTGCTCAGTCATGCTGCACCCCCCACACCCGCTTTTACTGCAATCATTCAATTTCCATGAACTCAGCCCTGGTCTTCAATTACAAGCAAATGCAATTCATAACAAAGACCCCCATCCTGGTTTTTCCGCCCCCCCCCCCCCACCGTCTTTTCTCTCTTTTTTTGTGGATTACGTCTGAAGTACATGAGCAGTTCAGGGATCCAGCTGTTCTTTAAGAGCAGCAATACAGAAATAATTGGTTTACCCGGCAACAGTCCTGAGGATGGAGAAGGCGTAATGTCTGTGATGGCATAGGCACTGATGAAATACACTGGATGGCATTTAAGCAGCTGCAGTCACAAGAGCCGCTAAAACACTTTCAGAGCCAAAGGTTGCCACATCTGGAGCTTAGACACTGTGGACGACCATCTGAGGAATAAAAGGCCAGCTCACCACCTCAGAAGGGAAAAAATCAGTATGACTCTGTGGCCCTTAAGCTTGTTCTCAGCCTGTTCTCAATTTAAGATGGGTTGTGCTCACCGCCGTCTGGTCTTTACCACTCCACTTTGTTCTATGTTGTACTGTGGCATTGCTCCAGTTTTGCTATGGGCCAAAATCTTTCAAGCTTTCCCCTTTTTTTTGTTCACCTTGAACCAGCAGTCAGTGTTTGATAGTTGCTCCTGAAGCACAAGAGGAGCTATAGTTGAGGATAAAGTATAAATAAATCTCTGTGACAAAGCAGCAGCACAGGAGACAAGGATTTTGTGCATCTGTGTGAGGTTTGTGATTCTGAATCATTTCCTTTTATACCAGTGATCTGTCTCACACTGTGACGAAGCTAAAGAGCTTGTAAATTATCATGGCAACCAATTTAATGTTGTATTTAAAACATATTACAGCCTATATGTAATTTGTAAAAACACAAATAATATCTGACAATTCAAAAACAAACTCTTAAATGTTTTGAACAATTAGGGTATGTAGATTTGTAGAATTTTCAGTGAGATGTTCCTGTTAAATTGAATCAGTGACACTCAGTGTATCTCTATGGAAGGTAAAATATATTTAGCAATAAATCTCAAATCTATATTAAGCATTGCACGTTATGCACCCACCGAGAATTATACAGCAATACAGCAATCTATAACAATGGCCAGAACAACCACAGACCTAGTTTTAACTTTGACCTTGATTTGTGACCTTAACCTGGGGTGATGAAAAGATTATGCAAAATGCTGTCTAGTGGTGGTACAAATGTGATTAAAAAACAAAATTGATAATAAATGCCTTCACAAACATGACACTCACATGAAAACTAACTATTGTTTTATGTTTTTGTAGATTGAAAGAAAAAAGTCACCCGCTTTATTTTTGGTTATAACACTTTTAAGCCTTAATACTTTAACATAAATTAGTGGGCAGGAAGCTCTCATATGCTGCTGTTTTGTGCATTGTTTTGTACTATTAGTGCTTAGTATATTCTTAGTTTAGCGTGTTTCTTTGTTCATATCTTAGACCTTATTAATGGTTTTCATTACAATTTGTATTTTTGTTGGATGTAACTGAGACTCTGTGTACATAGTTTTGTTCCACCTCATGTATCACATGTGATGTGAATGACAATAAAGACACCTTGACCTTGATATCTAATTTTGGAGCATTTTTGAGAGAATACAAAATGTAACTAGAGAAATTAAATTTCCTGCACAAATGCAGTGTGAATGCTTAGTGCATTAGAACTTGCTGAAAAACAGCTAAAATTTGCAAAAAATGCTAACTAGGTAGCTGAAAAGCAAGCTTATAATGACACAAGGAAGCATAAAGACCATGCTAGCCAGAAATGAGCATAAAAAGTGGAAGATTTAAAAAAAAATAAAAGGGCAGAAATTTGGAGAAAAAAAAAAAGAAGCTGAATAGTAGCTAAGGAAGCAGAAAGAAGCTTAAATTACCAGAAGAAAGTAGAGAGATCACAAATGTGCTAAATTAGGCTGAAAGAAGCAGAAATAAGCTCAGTTCATTTTCTATGAGGAAAGAAGTGGCAGAAAAGGCTAAATATTTCAAAAAGCTAAAGTTGAACCAATACCAAAAGTCATATAAAGTCCAAAGTACCAAAGCCATTCTCCAGAAGAAAAAAAAAATCACTGTATCCTGGTACAATGATAATAAAGCTGATTCTGATTTTGATTCTGAAAGCACTAAATGTTTTGATATATGATTTGTTGAAAGTGCAAAAACTGTGAAAAGAGAAAGATACCGAAAAACATACGGAAGACAAATGGATCACATAAACACTTATTCTTATCATAGTTTATTGCACAATGAAAGGTATTGATCTGTTTCAAATGTAAAATGATCTCAAATTAAATTTGATAAATGTCACTACGATAAATATACTGTTGCTTCACTTTACATCCGTTACGCCGTGTATTCTGAACACTGGGTGATATTAACTGTTGTTGGCCTTCTGTATCTGGAAGTCTGGCCTACTAGGTAGTGAAAAGCATTTTCACACTGATTTCCCTGCAGATCTAATTAAACAAGGAATGAGAACCAGTGAGATGCTGTTTTACTGCAGGCATAAGATACATTTTAATTCAGTTCCTTGAACTGACATTCTGTGATTTTAGATTAATCATCAGTTCACTGACAGCTCAGCATGTATGACTCATTAGGCTGTAATAATTTAAAGTGTATTGTTATGCCTTGGACATGCTAGAAGAAGAGATTTTACATCTCAAGTGTCCCATCTTCTGGTTAAAAACTCAACTATCTCAATTTTTAAATAATTATATACAGTACATAGAGCATGAAGTATATCATTAAAAATTAAATAAAGTGATTCAAATTATGAAGTATACTTAATAAAACAAAACCTTAACTTTTTTGGCACAAATTCAGAAGACTGTTCGTCATTTTTTGAGCCTAGAAATCAACTCTATTCAGTCTGTTTTATGATTTTTCCACAATTCAACTTACATCCCCTATTGTAATCCTTACATTTTCATATCATCCCTGCCATTTTGTAGGAGTAGTGGTTTTGTCCCTGGTGTTGTGTTTATGTCTGCATTCCCCTGATCCTCTATTTCTATCTTTATAGGGTTTTGGTTTCTTTAGTATCTAGCCCCATCTTGTTTATGTGTTGCATCTCTTGCCTCTTTCTTTGGCAACTGTGATTACTCACAGGTGCATTCACTTTGTCTAATTGGTGTTTCCTGTGTATAAGTCTGTGTCTCTGTGTTAGTCCTTGTCCTGGCATTGTCTTCTGTCCACTGTTGATGACCTATCTGTTTCGTGAGTACACCCTTATCCTTCTATGTTTGTTTTGCTTCACTGTCAGCTTTTTGTTTTGTTGATACAGTAAATTATTTATTTTATTTATACATCCTGAGTTCTTGCCTGCCTGCCTGCCTGCACCACTGGGTTCATCATCACCAGCCTTTTATTAAGGCAATTCTTTAAAATAGTCACCAGTTTTGTTTCCCAAACGCTGATGGAGAAAGAGCTCAGCAAGAATGGGATTCTGTTCCAGAAAAGATGAACTCCTAAAGCTAGAGTCCTGTAAAATCGGACGATCTTCACCCAAAGTTATGTGTAAAAGAAAAGATATCATCAGATCTCCACTGCAATTAAAATACACATCTAGCTATAGAAACAAATTAGTGGACAAATGATGATCTCTTGAATCTTCTTCTTAGGTTTATGAGCATTTTGTGATCTTTGTGTGATTTACTCACTTATGTATTTCTTCTCCAGAC
>JARVGV010000527.1:21243946-21257261 GCA_031762435.1 Hypsolebias longignatus
CCCCCCCCCCCCCCCCCCCCCCCCCACGTTCCTTGTGCCATTGTTCACTCTCCTCAGTTCAGCTCCTGCCTTTCAATCAGTTCATGCTTCTCAACCCTGCCAAACCTAAATACACCTGGACATTTGGAGCGGCAGCCTCAAGTGTTTTGTCACAAAGAAAGCATCCATGTGGGTGTAAATGGCAACAGCTCTAGTGCTCTAGAACTGCAGAAGCTAAACTGAGAAGAGCTTGAGAATGGCTATATGCCCATAACTACCGGTACTTTGATTGGTTTAAATAAAGATTTGTTGCACAACTGATAACATCTGTGAACATTTGGAGACATTTTGAAGACCCTTGGAAATGCCATTCATCAGTTCCACCACTAACATGGCTGCTGGAGACTGAGTTTCTTCATTGGAACAAAAAGGTTCCTTCATTTCAGAATTAACAAACTCCAAGCCCAATATTGAAGAACTCATAGCATAAGAAATATCAAGCATGGAGAAGGGTGTCAAAATAATTTAGGTAAAGGTTATGGATGTTTAACAGTAGCTAATGTTGATTTCATGTGTGTGAGTTGTCTCCTCAGAGTGCCCGGGGGGCACCTGATAAACTCCAAGGCCTCCTCCGAGTTTGTAAGCTGAAAAGCCGAGGTCTTCTTGACCTCGCCTCTGTTGATTGACACTGACGAGACTCATGTAACCTTGTACATCTGTGAAAGCCCGTCCTCCGTCCTTGCAAGTAAACAGAGTTGAAAAATCTTCTTTTATCATCGTTTGTGAGCTACTTCATTTAAGTAGATGATGAAAGGATAATTATTTTATCCAATATTTTGGCCCTTTGAGTCATACCCAACATCTAACCTCGGACCACCAGGGTTGGATCTGAAACCGTACAAGGAGGCAAATTAAGCTCCTGAAATGAAAGTCCTCCAGCTGAATTGGCAAATTTAGTGAGGCCAGATTTACTGTTGGTCCAAGCTACGTGGTGAGAAGGAGCATTTTATTACTGTACTATTAATAAACCTTTCTTTAACCAGTTAGATCTCATTGAGCTTAAAAATATCTTTTTCAAGAGAGACCTGGCCAAGATGGGCAGCAGCATGTTGTGATAGAAACCAACATGAAGTTCCTGCTTTAGTTTTTATAAAAAGCACATTTCTCATGAATATGTGTATCTTTGTGCCCTTGAAGAGGCTATGAAAGGTATTTTTGGTGGGCTATTAGGGGAAATGATTTCAGATGATAACAATCACCGGTCTGTTCTTGTTTAGGGCTATCAGGGGAATGGAGAGGGGTTCATTGCAGATGTGCTGCTGTTTCAGGAACAGCTTGCAGTTTGAGTGTCCCCTCACTAAACCTCCAATAAACAACACCCCACTACAGTTTAATAAGGAGAAACCAGACCTATTTATCTCCAGTTCATGAAACCATGACAACCAGTCATGCTTGTGAAATTAGGAGCAATAAAACCATTTTTTCCTGTTGAATAAAACATGGAATTCATTTTCTAAATAAAATGCAGGTGAGTGTTACTAAAGCTTTAAAAAATATCTGATAATTAGTTTGTTAAAACATTTTTAGGCCCAGTATGATCACACTGTGATTAGAAAAGACGATTACTTGAACATAAAATCTTGGCAACCACTTTTTTTTTTTTTTAATTTATTTTTTTTTTACTGTGGGGCAATATTCAGGTGATTTCAGCTGCATGTGGTGTTTTAAAGCATAAAACTAAAGGCACACTGAGATCCACTTGTGTGAAATGCAGGATAGAGCTACAGACATTACAATCATGACCCAGATTTAACCTTAAAACATTTTGTTTCTTTAAAAATCCTTTTGTTTCTATTCTATATTTCCTCTAATTAACCATTCCTACACCATTTAGCTGTTTATCTGTGCCCCATTTGACCTGTGATTTGATTGTTTTAGTGAAATAAAAGCTAGAAAGTAGAAAGTTTTCTGATGATGTTAACTATTTATAGGAAGCTGCAGGGAGATTTTTAAACATTAAAGTAGCGTGTATATCAAAGAATAGCTTCACAGTGAAAAAGCGAGAGAGATAGGAGTTGTAGAACGATTGACAGAGAAAACCATTTCCTTTACAGGTCAACAAACATTTCCCTCTCGTTTTTCACACCCAACGTGTTGCCAAGCTCCTACCCAGGGATACCCTCAGTCATGGTTAAATATAAATACGTAAACCTCACATCCTTGCGCTGTTTGCTAAGTCTATAATTGAGAAGAGCGTTCCTGTGCTTTCCGTGGGTCTAGTCCAAATCAAATACAGAGATGTTTCCAGTATAAACTCCCGTCTGCGGCTCCCACACACCAGCAGACCTTGGCTGCAAATTTTCCAACCAGAACATCCCCCAAGATTCTGCAACCACAGGATATTTTCAGTCCACATTTAGTTAAACGCCAAACAATTGTGCAGCCTTTAGAATTGTCTTTTTTTTTTCTTCTTTAACTACTTTGCGTCCGAATTTGCAAAACTGTGCCGTCTAGACCATGCACTGCAAATGACCTACAGATTTTTCTCATTCACAGTGAGTCAAAGCGCTTCAGGGCATCGGTGCAGCTGTTGAATCTGCCATAAAACTAAATGGACCAACAATGAAAAAGCCTCATTTGCTAAGCACTCAACAGACAATAACTTACAAAAGGGAACACATGTGGTATGATGTTTACCTACGATCATAATCTGGCCCTTTGAGGGAGAAATGCTACATCACATCAAGATGATGTATATCTGTGTGGTTTTGGAATATGACTTGGAAGATGAAAAAAACACAAAAAAAATTAAACAACGTGGCAAAGAATAAGAATACGTCTTGTTGCATGAATCAGTTTTAATTGTATAGAAGAATGATGTGACCTACCCGGTGGAAGGAGTCATGATGCAGCCCCCTCGATCCACTGTCACTCTGCATCCACACCCCCGCTCCGGTGTGTCGTGGTTCATCCCGAAGTTGTGTCCAAGCTCATGGGCCAGAGTGACTGCAGCTCCCAGAGGATTGTCTGAATGATCCTAAAAGAAATTGCTTCACCATCATTTACTCCGACAAGATGTACTTTTTAAAATTTCTAGACATGAAACGATGACTAGTCATGAAATCGGTTAATTTGACAGCTCTGGTGCAGAAACTAACACTGAAATTTAAATATTAACAGAATATTTTGATAATCTGAAGAAAAGAAAAGGTCTTTATATTGCTAAAACTAGTTCTGACAGAGCCACTACAGCTGTTACATTCTCACAAATATAGAGAAGAACTAAAACTGATGTCTTTCAGGTCAGAGTTTCAACTCAACTTATGGTGACAAAGTACAGAGCCACAGCCGTTAAGGTCAAACCTTGTAAATGATGTGCAATAAAAATGTAAATAAATCTCAATTTGTATACATCCTTTATGACTGTCTATTATTGTCTTTGTTTACTGTTATCACTCTGTTAAAATCAGGTCTCTCTTGTAAATGAGTCCCCGAGGCTCAATGGGATTAACCTGTATAAACACAGGTTGAATGAATCCAATATTTCAATATTTCACACCATCTGTTAGCACTTGAAGTACGTTATGGGAATTATGCTCATCTACTTGTGCACAAAGATTTAGCCTAAAGTACACCTGACTGAATTTAAACCACTTTCCTGTTTGTTATTTTAGCAAAGTTGCATTAAAATCCATCCAATAGTTCACGAGACATGTTGCTAACGAATCACATGCACACAGATTCGAGCAAAAACATTATCGAACTCGCTGGCAGGCAATGACTTTTAAGTAATAGTCCATGTATTTGTTACAACCTGGCTGGACTACTGTAACACGCTTTATGTTGGGGTCAGTCAGACGTCCCTTTCACATCTCCAGCTCGTAAAAAAATGTTGAAGCTCGGCTTTTGACATAAAATCGGAGGTTTGAGCACATTTCACCAGTTTTGTCCTCCCTTCACTGGCTCCCTGTACATTTCAGAATTGCTTTTAAAATTCTCCTACTGACCTTTAGGTGCCTAAAAGGCCTTGCACCCTCATACCTCTCTGACCTACTTCAACCGTATGTTCCTTCACGGGGGCTAAGATCAACTTATCAGCTGATTTTGATTGTACCAAAAACCAGGCTGAAGCTCAGAGAAGATCAGGCTTTTTCAGTCATGGGCCCTAAACTCTGGAACAACTAAATCTCTCCTAAAAACACACCTGTTTTCAATGACGTTTAACACGGTATGATTTGATTTAGTATTTCATTGTTTTTGTTTTATTTTGATGCTTTTAAGTACATATTGATATTTTTCTCGTTCTTTAATTTACTGCCTTGTTCTTGTTTTGAAATATGCTTTATAAATAAATTGGACTTGACTTTAAGATACAAACAAGCTCTAACGGGATAGCATGAAAATCACAGGTAAAGCGTATTAAAGTCAAGCAGTGGAAAGATGAAGCTGCAGTGACACGCTGAGTGAAGGCTGCTAAAGATTTCCTGCAAGGTGTCTCGAACATGAACACATGAAAAGGCTGGATAAATAATGCAGGTGCCGGAGCTATCAGCTCATGGATGCAGAGCCACGTGTCAGGGCACCTTGCCTCTGGATTTTTCAGACACAGTGCATTATTCAGCAGTGCCGCACAAGTTGAGCTCAGCCTGACCGACCGTCCTGCTGGGGGCTTTTGAACGGAACAAAAATCAGCTGTCAGCACTACAACCCAACTGAGCAGCCTGTTGGGCACTTCATGAACATCGTCAAAGCTGCATTTCATTGCACCAATTAAATCAACAAAACAATTACAGCTGCTACGCAGAGATTCCAGATGCCTTGTTTTAGTTTAATTGCATAAAGAATAATAATGAGCACTTTAGAACTAATGAGCTCAAAGTGTACTCTCTAAACAACGAGACACAACTCGGGCAAGATGGTTGTGATTTGTCCAACAAAAATGTCAGCGGTTAAGCTTTTTGTCTGCTTCAAATAAGGTACACTTTATCATAATGACCAATTCCTGACTTTTTAATGTAGAAGGATGAAAGTTAAGAGCAATCTTTAGACAGGATGTTATTCATCTAACCAGGTTCTTTAGAGAGCGAGGCAGCGAAAGTAAAACTATAGCATGATTCGTGCTAATGCAACATTTAAGCACAATGTATAAGATTAATCTGTAATGGGTCATACCCCTGCATTTCCATTCAGGCTGAGGCATACTGTACCATTAAATTCACTCGTTTATTGCACCTCATTAAAAAGCAAACCGTTTCCACTCATGCAATCGATATGTACTGATTTATCACAGATACCACATATTCCCTTCACTTGACCTTCCTGCAAAAGGACTTAACGATGTGTTTGCCCTAAAGTTGATAGCAGGTATTATCAGCTCCAAAATCATTTTTAAACTTAGACTCTGAGGAGAAATTCAAAAGTTTTTTTTGTGGGACAGGAGGGAGAACGAAGTAAAGGACACGAGGCAGAATAAAGGAAGACCTGCCAATATGTATTCCCCTCTAGAGGAACTAAAACCATTTGAATTACTGTGAGTGAACTTACGCACCATAACTATTCCTCCCGACTGCTCTGCCGTGCACATACTCATGATGGGTGCCATTCCAATGGTGGTGCCTTGGAAGTACACGCCACTGAAACAGAGAACAAAGTATTGGTATTGATTCCCAGTCATCCAGGACCTGGAAAACACTAAAGGTTTGAAAACAAAGAACTGGACTTTTATTCTGCAGAAGATATGTTGTTTCCCATCTGAAGAGCTTGGTCAGTTCAAAACTGAAGATTGTGGCGTTCCAAGCGTTAAACTGCATACAATGCTCAGTTTATGCAGCTAAATTCACATGCAGATTAATCTCCCTCCCTCGCTTCTGAAGGTCATTAGGGTCTTTGTTTGCATGGGTCACAAGAGAGATGGAGCATTAGTCGTTTTTTAATTTAAATTCCCACCTTCATGCATGTGACTAAGCATCTGTCTTGAAAGGTAGGCGAACAACCTTAACGTTCCTCATGAGGTAGAGGAGTGAGTTTAATCTGCACATGAATTTAGCTCACATATGCAGAGTATGCAGTTTAACACTTGTAATTCCACAATCTCGAGTTTGAAGTGAAAAACTCCCCAGATAGAATGTAGAAAACTAAAAACAGGAACATGTCTGCACTGCGCCTTGCCAGGAGTTCAACAGATGTTTAAAGTCACTTGGAGAGGTCAAGGTCGAGAGCTTCAGATCTTTTTGCAAGATATCCAGGAAGCAGAAGCGGAGTAGAAGGCCCTTTTGCCAATTTCAGTCCTCACTGAGGGAACGCTGCAGGTAATCATGTCCTGAAAGCGCACGCTGTAGCTGCACTCACACAAAGACATGTAGGAGGAGATGTATGAAGGCAGCAGATCAAGAAGTGATTTAAAGATGGAAATGTACCAGTGAGAGAGTCTGCGTGAAGCTAATGATGTCCAGTTAACCAGTGAATACAGGGTGCAGTGGTGGGTACGATAATCACAGCCAGTTATGAATCTTAGTGCACCATGGTAGACAACATCCAACATCTAATCCTCACAGTTTAGCATGCTGAAATGCTAATATAAATTTACATAGCCTATTTGGCTAAGAACTAGCAATTTGTACTAAACGGATGTTAGCTATCATGCTAATAAAGATAATGCTTACCAGTAAAATAATAAGTAGCCTACTATTCACATAGGTCCCAACATTTGCTGAAGGTAATTAGGAACACCGGTGCATATTCACAAAAGCCAGTAATTCTTGAAGTCGGCATGATGTCATCCATCATGGGATGTCAAACCATCACTCTTGATTGGAGGAAAATACTGTGTTGTAGAAAACTGATAAAGTGAAGTTAAAGTTCTTTTATTTTCATATATTCCTTCAAATATATGCAAGAATGTTGTATGATATGAATGCTCATTTAAACTCTGGGAGAATACATGGCTAAATGACTCAACGGTGTTAAGCTACAAAGATGCATACAGCTATACCAAAGACTCAGCGTAAGACATTTTCTAATAACTTTCAGTTGTAAAGATTTTCATTAAATGTTAATATTCAATATAATCAGTTTCCTGTTGTGGACAATAAGATAATTGTCTAAACGAAGGCCATCAGTTCACGCTAATCTGAACAGTCACGCTAATTTATATAATAGCACTTATTAAACAATTTAAGATAAACATAAAATAACATGTAAAATATTTATAATAAATTTATAAATGTCTTTCAAGAATCTAAGAACCGAGAAAAAAAATCCAGTACGATAAATAAAATTAAGAAAAACTTTTTCCACCCGCCCCCCCATCCCTGTTTTCAGCACAATGTATCACTAACGGTTTGTTTTGTATATTTTAGGTTTATATACTCTCGAGGCAATAAGATCTCTACATAATCATTGTATGCTTAAAGTAACAAAAAATACCTGTGACTAAAATGTGCCAGACACATGTGTGTGTGCTATGTGCTGACCACAGCCTAGCAGCTTTCCATATTTCCCTTCTCGATCTTGTAGATGTAAAACTTAAACATTTTCTGTTTGGATGTTTCTTTTTGTTAGACGTGCAGTCATTCACACACCAATGTCTCTATTTTTTTTAATCAATGTTCCCTCAGACCATTATGTCAGCCTCCTTGTACAGTGTGTTCACGTGATCACCTGGATGTCTGACTTCAAGAATGTGGTGATGGGATCACCTCGCCCTTGAATTTTTTTACTTTTAAATCTACTCAAAACCATACTTTTTCTAGCTACTTGAAGTGCATTTTACCAAATTCCTACGATTAAACAAAAGTCTGTATATTATATATTTATTTAAAAGTGGGCAATGAACTCTAACTGGCTTTTAAACTGAACTTTATGAGATTAAACTTGAAAAGAGCATTGTCCTTATTTTTTGGTTTTGTTTTTTTTACACACTGAGAACCATGTTTGTTTTGACTGCATCACACTGGACTTTTATCACAAAGTGTCCTCTGCAGCAGGTAGGCATACAGTACAAATAGAAAATACAAGCTTCCCTACAAACACCACATCTGTGTCTGAAAATCATGAGTCCACCATTCACCCACTAATGATGTCCACAGCAACTAAAGGTTACTGCATTTAAATTACCACCACAAACACACACACACACACAAACACATGTACACACACTTGATCCCTCAAGCAATATTGAATCTAATAACCAAAGATTTTCAACCTAATAAATGATAGTTGATGGCTGAATCAATTATTAAACATGCCTGAACTTTATTCACAAAATGTTTATCTTTACAGTCAATAAAGCTTTATTATGGTAAGCTCCATACTGTTGCAAGAAGCCCATGAAACAGCCAGTCTTTATCCCTCTTCCCACACAGACACAGCATGAATAGGTGAGCCCAACCAGCTCTTGTCAAATTTGGGTGTCCCACCACTTCTTATGCAGGAAGTGAGACAGTGGTGACAAAATCCAGGACAGTCCCATGCACCCAAATCAGCGCAGTTGGCAGGATATGTATTCATCACAGATTAGCAGTTTGGAATGGTAATCCATCCATTCATCCATTGTATTTTACCCATTCTTCCTTTTCAGGTCACGGAGGTCACTGGTGCCCATACTATGCGAGACATGTCCAGGAACACTGGGCATGTCACAAGTCCATCACAGGGCTAATATTAGATAAATATAAAAAATATTTTACCATACAATAGTCATTTGAAGTAAACTGATTTTATGTATTATGCTAAAAAGAAAATGCGGTAAGTGTAGCCTGTGAAGTTAGCATTTACAGTTTAGCATGTCTGAATGCAATAATTTTAAATTTTTTTGTAAACAACTCTTTGGCTGTGAATAGTATTTTGTTTTGAACCTGCTATCAGTGATCATTTTAACAAGCTAACTACCAACATGTTTATTTATTTAGTATATCTGAGTGCATGAATCCAGCGGTTTAACTAAAAACCATGATCACATCAGGAGACATTAGTGAGAGCAGTGGTGGAGATCCTGTCACGACGGCAGGTGGACAAGCTGAATTCTACCTCGATGTACTGTTTGCTCTTTGCTTTGCCATGGTTAGGAAAACCCCATCCCCACCCTACTACCTCATCATTCCCACCAGCCACACAGGAACAGTGCACACTCTGTGCTTCAGTGAAGCCAAATATAAAACCACTGGCAGGGATGAAGCGTGTTTAATGAGAGACTCCTGCTGCCTTTTCCATGTGGAGCTTGGGATAATTTTACATTAAAAATGTCATTAACCACAGTTATTTGACTGAAAATAGATTGCACACATGAGCAACTGGGTTTTCATGGTGGCCCTTAATTAGTAGAACAGTAAGAGTTCAAAGTTCATGCTCAATCATCCAGGTACAAAATCCAATAATGGTTAGTCAGATCATCTGGACATTTTTATTGTTATTATTTATTTATTTATTTTATTTTGTTGTGGAAAAATGTTTTGCCCACTATCCGGAGGGCTTCATCAGTCTGAGGAGTCCCAAGTAAACTGCTTTCCCCATTAGGCAGTACACTCCTTTAGTGGACCAACCAGTTTGCTGGTGATAAGATGGTTTCTTGAGGGCGAAACATCTTTCCACAAAAAAGGAACTGTCCCGATGACCTGACTGACCGTTAATGGATTTTGTACCTGGATGATTGAGCATGAACCTTGATGTCTTGAACCACTATTGCTGTGGCTGCCGGCCTGGTAGGGGTCGACGGAGAACAGGACAGCCCCCAGAAACCATATCACCAGCAAACTGGTTGGTCCACTAAAGGAGTGTACTGCTCAGTGGGGAAAGCAGTTTACTTGGAACTCCTCAGACTGATGACACCCTCCGGATAGCGGGCGAAACGTCTTTCCAAAAATAAATAAATAAATAAAGATAAAAAATGTGCAGATGACCTGACTGACCACTATTGGACAGTAAGAGTTGTTACAGCCATTTTACAATAGAGGTACAACAACTAAAACATGAAGCCAATTGTAAAATAGGTCATTAGACACTTAAATGTCAAGAACAATAACCCTACCCTTCCCTAAGGGAGCAACAGAGTTCAAGTAGGTCTTGTACACTGACAAGATGGGCTTTCGTAAGACTAAATGGTGTGTGTGTGTGGGGGGGGGGGGCAGTCGGTTCAGGGGAAAGAAGATGAAAATCAGCAAGTTATGACCACAGCAAAGTAACAAGGCTTCATGGAGAATTTCATGCACCCCCGTAATAACAAGACGCCTCCGCAGTTATAATTCATGAAACAAAAAAGCCAATGGCTAAAAATAACCCAACAATTTTCTAATGTTCAAACCTCCCATTATCTGTACATCATATCAACCTTCCATTTTCCACAGATGAAGCCAATTAAAGCTTCACCTATTCCAGGACACCAGACAAAAGCTGTCTGGTAATCTTAGACCCCTAAACTGATAAGGATTCACCAGTATCAAACCAGTGCCGCAGTGTCTGTTACCCCTTGATGCTCCCATAAGTGTCTCCATCGGTCACCATCAACCAACCCCCTTGTCTTGTCAAATGTAAAAGTTTTAAATTCCCATTCATTCATTTGTGACCCTCTATTGTACCAAACATTTAAGAATGTGATTAGAACGTCAACATATTTGATGTTTTGCTCCTTTTCGACGTTCAAAACAAAAACTGTATCACAGAAGTCAAAAAAGAACATCCTGTTCCCAGCTCTTTGTTTGTTGTGCTGGTGTTTCCCCTCTCAATTAGAGAGCGGTGTTTGGCTGGACCTGACTGGGCTGGGATCTATTCTCTCGTGATTCTGCTAGTAGGGGCTGAGGGGGAAGCACGCTCTGCCAGAGTTTGACTATGAAAACACTGCAAGACTGGCTGAGGCAGCCCAGCTGAACTCAGTTGACCCACATTCTGGGCCTGCCCAGTCATTATTATCAGAATTTATGGGACGCAGCCCAGCCCAGACGATGGAGCACATCCAAACAGAGGGGTAGGGGAAAGGAAATGCTTAATAGGCATAGTGACAAGGGCAGGGCCAGCGCAGAGCAATAAAAAACTCACACAACTCATGGTCTGCTGGGGGGGGTGGGGGGGGGTTAGAGTGGTGCTGGTAGCACTGACTTAGACAAAGCAACCTAACTGGGATCTTCTGAAACTTACCAGTGAAATCAACGTCTTTACAAGGAATAAATATGAGAAACACAAGTCGATCAGCTGACTGACAAAAAAGACGGTTTAAACCTGGAGCCAGTGGCTTTCTGCACTAAAACTCACACATTTCCTGTACTTTAACACTTCCATCTAAATATTCAGCAGCATTTCATTCTTTTTGACATATCTGAGGTATCGTCTTTGTTTCTCTCTCTTTGTCTTTCCCACCACCGCTGGGACTGACAGTGACGCACAACGAACGCAGAACTCGACTGCAGTCGATATAAAAAGTCTCAAAGGAAACCCTCAAGTGTTCAGTTTGGTGACGTGTTTTATGTATCGTTCCTTTCTTTTGTCTCTGAATGCTAATTCATGTCGAGAGAAACCCATCCACCAGCAGGAGGGGTGTAACTCAACTACAAGAAAGGATGTAGGGGGGGGCGATCCTTTGTACCTGTCAGGATGGATACACAAGTCAGGGATGATGTGACAATGGATTAAAGATGCAGCATCCTGCATTTTTGGAATTGCATGATTTACTCCCTCCTGTTTCTTTTTTTGGCAAATGCACTGTTTCCAAGGCACATGACTCAAATATGGGTCACGAGCGAGGTGTTTCGTCCTGAGGTGGTGGGAGCTGGTGTGTTCGTCCCGGTCTGTCAGGGTGATGTGGCTGAGAGGAGTGGACGGGTGAGGAGGCGTGAGCCGCAGTGAGAGGAGGAGAGGCAGCGCCTCCTCAGTCGAGGCTCTGCTAGCCGAGTCTGTTGCTGGCCAGATCAGCTGGCAGTCTGTCTAGCTGGGGGTGTGGCACATCATAACAAAGGGCTGTGGGCAGACAGGCGACTGCACAGCTCTTATCAACCCCCCAATTTGAGTCGATCTGTATCTCCTCCCTCCTTCCTCACTCCTCAGCAGCCTTTTCGTTTTTTTGTTTGTTTCCTACGGAATGCAAAGCTCAAAAACCACAGGGAGTATCTGTAAGGTCACATCATTTACAGCTGATGGAGGACTTTTAGGACTGACTGTGCAAACTTCCTGCGTGCACACTTCCTGCTCTCTGCATTAGGTTTGGTTCTTGAGCTCACAAAGCAAAGTCAAGTTGGATCACTAGGAGCAGATTCACGGTGGGAACATGGATTTTGTTCTATATTTACGTTGCCGTTTGGGTTTGAACACACTGTCCAATGCGGTGGTGATGGCGTGTCTTCAACCAGAGGGGGGGGGACTTGAGTGGGAGTGGCACTTTTTTTTCCACTCTCTTCCCAGAAATTAAAAAAAAGGACATCATAAACTTTTCCACAACTCAACATTCTGAATGTTTTTCTCTATATATCTACAGTACAGTATATATAAACTGCATTGAAGCCTTAACCCACCACCAATCAACCTGTTCATGACACTTTCCTGCAGTTTTTCTTTTGATTCATCCCCCTCAGATAAAATCAAGTCACAACAAACACTCCCTTTTCTCTGTTCCCATCCAAACCCAGACTGACCTGTGTGCGTCCTCAGGTGGGCTTTGAGGTGGGAGGATTTGCCATAAACTTTTTCACAGCCAGAGTAGTGGCATTTGTGCTTTTTCTGGGGCGACTCCTGCTCAGTTCGATCTCTGGCTCTTCTGCCTCTTTGTCTGAGCGCAGGGTCGCAGCCGGCGGTAGGTGTGGCACAGTTTCCATCCTCTCTGAGGGTCTGCGCGCTCTCATCCTTCAGGATCACTTTGGCAGGCTGCTGCTCGCTGGGGCTCTGCTGGTTAAAATCCGCCAGAATCCGCGCCACCACGAACAGCGACGAGTTCTCCTTCACCTCCTTCATGTCCTCCGCGCTCCTGGAAGAGGAGGACGGGATCTCCGGCTTCAGCTCCCTGTTGCCTTTGGGAGCGTGCACCACTGCACGACTGGACATGGAGACGAGGCACTCCGCTGCAAAGTGATCCATTTTGTCCTTAACGCAGCCCCCTCCGCTTCTTAATGGCATAAGACCGGTGCGCGCGCGCGAGAGGGGTGTGTGTGTGTGGACAAAAAGTACTTGTTGTACCGTAGTTCCCTTTGTGTGGTGGAGAGGAAGAGGTCGTCCTCATCAGAGAACTGACTTTCTCTACCCGGCTTTATATATCCTCAACATCCTGCGGAAACGGCTCAGACGCAAATAATAATAATAATAATAATAATAATAATAATAATAATAATAATAATAATAATAATAATAATAATAATAATAA
>JARVGV010000527.1:21291529-21302578 GCA_031762435.1 Hypsolebias longignatus
TATATATTTATTTAAGTTAAAGATGGAGTATAACTGATCGAAGGCCACGACCCAAAAAAATAAACTTTTGTTTCTGTATACTTCAACACAAAAAACAATGTAAACCAGCTGAGAACAAGGGTTGCTGAGCCAACTGAGTCATGAATAAATAGTCGTTGCACAATCATTTATCACCCTGTTTTTCTACTTGGGAGATTTTTTTTTTTTTGCCCCCAAGAATGCTCTACTAGATAATTGATCATGCATGATCCACTGATTTCAGGAGGAAATATGACTCTTGTGATTCTGCTGATGCTCACCAGAAGTGGAATCTGATTACCTTCTTTATGAAATCGTTTGTAAACAGCTCAACATAATTTAGAGCATGCAAACGTAGCACTATTCTGCTGCTTTCACCCCACACTCATGCATTTGGACAATTTAAGCCAGTTTGCATTTTATGTGCATTAATTGTATGTTCTGTGTGGCCTGTTCAGTAAAAATCAAAACAAACATATTCTCACAGATGTACGTTGCTAAAGCCCAAACTGCAGAAAACACTGCTCTTCTGTTCAGTAGTAGTTCTCTGGCTGCGTCTGTCAGTGAGACCAGTCTCGTTCTTAACTGGACGTAAATTTACAATCTGCTTGTGACCTCTTTGCTCTGAGACTGTTCGTGATTTTTTTAAAACTGTGTCATGAAGTCGAGCTTTGGTTCCACTGGGCCTCTGCACCCCCAAAGCAGTCCACAGCCTCTTTATCAACCTCCAGCAGCCCCTGTTGTTGTTGGCAGCTCACTCCTATCCTCAGTGCAGGAGGGATTAGGTGATAGTGAGTGAGGAGGTGTACTGGGGCAGACTCGAGGAGACCCTTGCATGTCCCGCACTCCAACTGGGAGTTGTTGGAGCTGAACAAAGACAAGAAAATACGTGCATTGGAGGAAAATGTACAGCTTGTGTACAGAAGAAAGGGGGAATGCAGAAACCTGTCGCCTTCTGTTTGTCACGGGACCTTCACAGTAAGGTTCTTGATAGGGAGTGCGATAAAAAAACCAAAGGTACCGACAGAGTAAGAGGTTCCTGACTTAATCTGTTTCCTTTCATCACGAGGCTAAAGTTGGTGATGAAAGAACTCTAACTCCTACACAGGTTTCCCACTATCTCTTGCAATGATTAGAAGTTTTAAATGAGTCACTAGCCGAGGCACAAATGGAATAAAAGTGAATTCACATGGTGAAGCTCGCTGACACAGGATACACTGCTGTCTATTGTTTTAAAGTGTTTTTCTCTGGAGTGAATGCTCCTCTTGCTGTCCATTTAGGGTTTGTTTTAGATACTGTGCTGAGAAAGAGAAGACAATCGGTCAAACAGAAGGGGTAAAAATCCTGTTGATCCACTGAGGGAGACACATTTCCCTCTGCATACATCTAACTAACCATCGTGACCTTCTTTCAGTCGGTGGCCCACACACAGGAGAGGCAGGTCAAAAGAGGGTCAATGGACGAAGAGAACGACAAGAACAGGAAGGAGGACATGTCAAGCAAGCATTCCCTCCCAGCTGATACACTGTAACTGCAGCAAATCTGTCAGTCTGACTGTCAGAGGGAGGATGGAAGCCAGGACTGTGGGCCTGGACTCATTATCGCCGTGGTCAGCAGTAACAGAGGTCAAAAACTCTGGCTACTTTTGTTTAACTCTTTTGGCACCCCCAGAGACTTAGAAAAATATAGATTTCACTTGAATTGACAAAGCGTTATTTGCTTAAATAGGTTTAAAAAAAAGACTGTGAGACAGAAAAAAAGACAAATTATCAAACAGAAAAGCATTAAAATTGTCAAACCTAGAGTAAAACTAACTTTACTGTGCAACAAAATGTTCAATAACCTTTTATAAGATTATTTGCATATTGCAAATCATAGCATTCAAGACATTTACAGTTATTTCTGGCAGTTCATATCCACATGAATTATTATGCTTTACACCGCTGTCGCTATTTGTGAGGTGTGAAAGCTATGCAATGTTCCTTCTGGGCATACAAATCAAATATCTAAGTCAGAGTGTGTTTATGCTCTTCTTTCATTGCTGTATTATGGTGGTAAATGAGCCCCCGGAGTAGTTATTTTACAATGCTGCTCATATTCCTCACGTCCACATACAACAATCCTGATATTACGACAGGCATTTTGGGAAGACGGAGCTCTACAACTTTTTCTATGGTGTTGCATATGCATAAATTAATTTTGTACCTGAATGTTTGCAAATTCGTCGTGAAAATGAGGCAAAATGATTGGCGAGAGCACATAAACAAACTTAAAGTCACAAGAAACTAATGTTTTCTTAGTTCACTGACTAAAATAAACATTTATTTTCAAAAGGCCCTCAGAGGATTTAGTATTTATAGAACTAATTGTATATTATTATAATATTATATCATTTTACATAACTAAATTTGTTAAAAGTGAGAGTATGATAAAGAACAAGAGGACTGTAATTGTACATGTACCTACATGTAGTTAAACTAGAGTATAAAGGTAAATGTTACTTAAGGGTAACTTTTTTTTAATCACTATTCATATGATGGATGATGAGCTGAAAATAAAATAAATTACATTACATTATCTCAAACTTTAATAAATAATTAAAACATACACTACATTTTCCTAGACGTTAGACATAAAGGTCTGGAAATGAAACACAAGATCTACCTTTCATAAGTATGTGTGTGTCATGGGCTGATTTTCAGACATTAACTCAAAAGAATTGTAGATTTTTTTAAAGATAATACAATCAAAAAATGAGCTTTTACGGCATGAGTCATGAAAAACATGGAGAATAACAGAGTTGACCATTACTCCATTTTTGTTGTGCTCCAGTGAAAAAGACACACACCAAAAAAAAAAAAAACTTGAGTAATCCTAAACCAGCCATGTTTCCATCCTGACCTTTACTGGACTACTGGCTTGTAACATTAAAGAAAAAAAAAAAAACAGTTTAGAAAAAAAAAAACTTGTTTTTCTGAACTTTAACTAAAGCTGTGTGTGAAAAAGACCAAACTAAACTGCTCAAACTGAAATCATGAGATAACTTTCAACCAATAAATGATGATGGATTACTCAAAGTACATCTATAAAAGCACCATGCATTAAAGATAAAGTCTAAATGATCAAGCAATGTATGCAAGTCTCGTTTTAGTTATAACCATTAAACTCAAAAGACACCCTGTTTAATTTCAGAAGTCTCCATGCAGAAAGAACTCCTTGGAAACAGTGAGAGATGGCTGGTTCATAAAAATGAGAAACTTTTAGCAGATTTCAGTTGAGGAGATCTACCAGCTGGAGCCCAGAAACCCCTGTAGGTTAATGGAAGAAAGGTTGAGAGGAGCAGAAGCCCATTTTACTGCAAAAAAAAAAAAAAAAAAAAAAAAAAGGTCCTCATAAGCAAGCCAAACCATAGTGCATTTTTTTTAATAACCTAAAAAAAACTGTTTTTCTACTGGTTTTGCATCCTATGAAGCACTTTCTTAAAATGCAAATCTTGGCAGATACGATATGAAAATGAGTCTGATAAGGAGCAGGAACCAGGATGGTGGAAGCTTCAGCTTCCCTTGTTGTTATGAAACCTCCAGGACACTTGAGCGGAGAAAAGACTTAAAGGAGACGGAAAAGATAAATTTGTCTGCTAAACGACTCTAATTGTTGCAGCAGGGATCTGAGGTCAGTTTAAACAGTTTATGTTTCTAGAGCAATATGAGCACATGTGTACACACACACACCCTTTCATTTGTCTTAATGCTTTCCGTCTTGAAGGAAGAGACAAGCTATTCTAAGACCGTTCCAGTGCAACTGGCTAATTAATTAGGAAGATGGAGTCCAACTCATTAATTGCAGCTCTAAGCTTGGAAATAATTGGAACCGCTGAGAAGGTAATTCAAAAGAAGGAAGCCCCATCCAAAAATGTCCCTTTTGAAGGCAGCTGTTAAAAGTGTTGGCTATGGGTGAAATGAGTGCATTTCTATGGCTTGCCATTGAAAATAATGAATTATAGTATATCATGGCCTTGCAGCTGTGAGAGAAAAAAAAAAAAGCACAAAAGAGTTAAGTTTCATGGTTTTTGTTTTTTGGTTTGGTGGCTGTGAAAAAAATTCTTGGAGCATTATATCAATGTTTGCTTGAATGCCAGAGGAAAGAATAGAGAAAAGTATAGCTTTGTCTACCAAAACGATAGAAATTAATAGGCTTTCCAATAAGACTTCTTATGTCTGTGTTTTTGTGAATGAATACCAATGAAAATACAGAAATAGAAATATGGTACAGTCAGAATCTGTGTTTTTGGTAGGTCTGTTGTAGTCTTGTGTTTTATATTAGGAATGCATATATTGTGTGTTTAACCTTACTTGTGTTTCCATTTGTGTCAGTGTTTTCCTCTGTGCTATCAGTTATTCATTCCTTCAGTCAGTTTCCTGCTCCTCAGCTGTACCCAGTTTCATTGAGCTCAGCTGTCTCCACTTTCCTCATTTACTTCAGCTTTATACCCCTGCAGCTTTCATTCCACCAGCAGTCAGGTATTACCGCTCTTCATGGGGTTTCCTCGGAGTATCTGCTCGAGTCCTGTAAGTTTCTTGTAGGACTTGAGCCAAAGCAGCATGTTTGTTTTCATTTATAATAAGTTAAGTTTGTTTCTGAGCTCTCTTGTGTCCAGTCTTCATCCTTCACAAACCGTGACATGTACAGTATTACCAAAAACTGATGTTCTTTAAATTACTTTAAAAAAAAAAAAACGTCAGCCCCCGTTGACCCTAAAAAAAAATAAAAAATAAAAAAATCATGTTTTGATGCAGAAAAGGATTTTGGGCCTCACAATTCAGCTAATATTCAACTTTAATATGATTTTTAAAAATTGTATGCTTTTTGAACCATGCTTTATCAAACTTTAGATGGGGCTGCTTTGATTGACATGTTGCCAAACAGACCTGTGATTTTACTGAAACTACTAGCAGCAAAACCAGAATTCAAAACGATCAGAATCTGCCCTCAATACATGGTATGACAAATATGTTCTTTATATAAATGCATGCAAATATCTGACGATTGTTTGCAAGTGTGATGAGCTTCGTGTGTGCACAAAATAGCCATTTTTATTAAAATGCATATAAAATGCATTATTGCAACTTGGTTATTCCTTATCATCCTGCCAACGCTTCATTTCTCTCACAAAGCTTGACTCCTAAGTCTACAAATGAGCTGAATATGTGCTATTAGGAGCTACAGATGTTGGATGTGGCCGGTTGGCTGCATGAGATCATCGGGTGAAAGGATGTAATTAGATGTCATCTCCCCGCTAATCGAAACTGCACAGCAGGAAGGCTGGAGATTTCAAATCAGCAGTATTTTCCTCCTCCTTATACCAAAGAATTTGCACTTCTTTCTCTCCCTTTGTTTCCTAAGCTGTGCTCTTCTTTATCCACATTTTATTGCAAAAGCTTTAGGCTGAATGGGTGTCGGGAAACATGGCTTGTTGGTAATGACGGTGCAAGATATGATTTTCTAGCTTTTTAAAACGAGGACTAGAACTGGTCAAGTTGAGCAGGCATGTTGGTGTTTTTATAGGTAATTGTGTAAAATCACATTTACACTACAGTTTATATTATTAATAGTGTTGCTTTTTATGTTCTTAATTGTTGAATTGTTTCTAAATGATGCAATACCAGCATAAAGGTTTATAGAAAATGTATCAGAAAACTCCCGTTGAGAAATGCATACTTTATCCTCAAACTATGCAAAAATATTAATATCACTTTAATAGTTTATCCTAGAGTTAGTTGCATTCAAATCTTATACAGAAAATGTTTATTAAAGACGTTCAAAACTGGAGCAAGCTTGTTCTTAATGTTCAACTTGTATAAACAATTACATTTGTCTGAAACCCACTTCTGGTTTCCCGCTTGACTTGATGAGAAGAGAAGGGTTTTACAACACAAGTTTCTTCCGCAGCCTGTGTGTGGCTCAGTGTCCAAGAACAATAACGCTACAAAGGAGGTCACAGAGATGTATTTGCTTGGTTGATGCATGTGTGGTGTCTTCTGCCTTGTGCTTGTTTAGTTCCCCACGAGAGGCCGCTTCCTGTCTGCGTTTTCAGTGAGATATGAGGACATCTTCTTGGAGAGGTGCAACAGGTCCCATCCACCAGCAGAGTAGTCTGAGATATGAAGTCTAATAGAAACCATGCAAACTGAGACAAACTGTCTGGCCCCTGTCTGAGCTGAAGCTTATTGCAAATAGGAGAGAAATAGAAGAAGCTTGTAGGTAGGCCGTTCATGCTCTTCAAGGGAAATATTGCAGATTTCAATTCGTGTATACACATCTGTGTGCGCTATTTATTTCACTCAGCGCGAGAAAAAAAGATTCTGCAAGACAGACAACAATCCGCAAAGCGCCTTATGCTTAAACATGATGAGGGGGGAGAAAACCCCAAGTGCAAGCAACCAGAAACATCCTCCATCCAGCTGATGAGCTCCAGGCTTCCTTTACAGTGATCCTGCAGTCCATTACAAAGGGAAATACTGATGGAGCGCATGCTGCCTGCTTAGCTTGGGACTCATCTCGACATGCCTGGGGGCGTCACATTCGAAGCCACAAAGCATCAAGAGTTGCTTGGCCAGAAGTGGAACCATTCCCTGTGGTAACAGCTAACTGTCCCCACTGGAATAGAAGCGTGCAGCTTTAAGGTTTTTTTTTTTCTCCACACTACAAAAATCAGACAGTGCATGCAGGGAAAGCATACAATCAAGAGGACATGGCTCTATTTAGCACTTTACAACAAAAGGCTTTAGATTTTGGAAAGAAATGTCTCATCTTTTTAAACTGGCCATAACGTGGGGTTTCTGGGTTTTGTCCTGTGTTTTCTGTTTATTCGTGTTTCTCCTCCTAGCGTTCAGCTCCCATCTCACCTGTGTCCAATCCCAATCACCAGAGGTGTTTGTCACTCA
This sequence comes from Hypsolebias longignatus, assembly GCA_031762435.1. NCBI lineage: Eukaryota > Metazoa > Chordata > Actinopteri > Cyprinodontiformes > Rivulidae > Hypsolebias > Hypsolebias longignatus. Next base: position 21,298,492 of record JARVGV010000527.1, read on the forward strand.
TCCTCATCAGTGTTTCTATTTATTCAGCTTCCTTTTTGTCTTTGGTCTCTGGATCGTCCTTCCAATGGCTGTTGTGATCCGTCTCCCTCCATGTTATCCTTAAAGTAGTTAGCTGCCACGCCCGCATTTTGTTTAGGTTATTTAAAATAAACTTTAGTTATTCATTTTGCCTGGAGTCTTCCGTCGCCTTTCTTATGTGGGTTCAACACATTCAAGGCAGATCATGATGCACAAGTTTTAAGTAATGACATAAAACTGTTTTTTTGTTTGTTTGTTTGTTTTCCTAAAACTGAATCACAAGGATTACATCATCAGGGATCCTATAATGAGCAAAAAGACGATCATTTCCAAATAAAGTTATCTTTAAGACAGTTTGGGCTATGAAAAAGTTTAAGTCTTGCAGTTTTTCTTTGGACTGCTCGTTTTACAGTTCACATCTTGTGAACACACAACATGTGAGTAGTTTTAAAGGAAAAGTAAAGGCCATAACTCAAGAAATGTACCATTTTCTTTTATCATATTTAAAAAATAAATAAAAAATCTCAACATATAAAGGACAAACTTTTGTCCAGGCTAGATTTGACAAGCCATTAGCCTAACCTGGACAAAAGCTTGATTTTTTTTTTCTTCTTCAAGCTTATCAATTTTCTCTATAACTAGCAGTTTTATATAAGCTAATGTAGCTTTTTTTCATACTGATCTATTGTTGTTGAAACAGTTTGTTTATACCCTGTGTTCTGTAGCTGATGCCATGATAAGTTCTGTTTAATGGATAACTATACGATGGATCATCAATTTAAAAATGGAGGCACTTAAATTTTGAATTGTTGACAGAATCTGGGATGTGAGATTCTACATCAAAACTACTAAAATAACATTTAACCTATAACCTCACTTTTCTGGTGGGATTTTATAATGAGGACATTCATGCATCGTTTATTTAAAGTTTAATGTGTACACAGTTGGGATGTTTGAGACTTATTATCATTGATAATTAAATTTCTGAGTCAGCTCCTGAACCAAAACACACTGATCTGCTTGATTTTACAAATTTCCCTCCGGGGTTGAGTAAAATCTTTCTTTCTGTGTAACTGTATTTTAACTGAGCTGAGGACACATTAATACTGTACATGCATGCATTAAACTCCAGAGCCAGTCATTTTTTAAACCATAGTTAAAATAGTCAGTTCACGCAAGGCCTCATGCTGACATTTAGCTCCAGGCAGAAGGCGCCCTTTGTGAGTGTGTCCAGGGATGTTGGGAGGAATATCTGAAACTCTACATCTCTTGTTTCCGCAGCCTTTAATGGCAAAAATAAAGTGCACGGAAGCGACACATTTCAAGAATCACAAGTAGCTTTCGTCATCTTGGAGGTGCTGCAAGTGTCATGAGTGACACTGATTCCACACAGCTCACATCACAGAAACAAATGTAATATTCTAGTTGATGTTTGAAATTTGGGGAAATGTAAAAAATATAGAAAATGCACTTGACGGCAAACAGTCACCACCTGAATTTAACTTAGCAAATGTATTATGTGGCTGATTTTCTTCTTGTCCTGTTCTGTTGTTCAGTTTGTTCTGGAGCTGGGTGCTATGACTTTTTGGTTTTTCTAACTTTTTTAGTAACTATAGATTATTTAGAAACTTTAACTTAATTTACAAATGCTTCCCCAGAGGAATACATTGTGATCTCTTTGAATCTGTTAAAAATATGATTCCAATTGAAATCTGCTTCAGTATACTTTCTGTGGTTTTGCTTTCTTGTGCTACTTTTAGCTTTTATCCAGTCTTATGTTGCTTTTGTTATTGGGCTAGCCTTTTGCTACCTTTAGTCAGTGTTTAGATACTTTTATTGGATAGTTAGCTTTTTGCTTCTTTCATTTAGATCTTTGGTATTTGTAACTTATAGAGTGACTTGCTACTTTAGTCTTTTAAGTAGCATTTTGCTTCTCCTTAGTTTTTCAATAGTTTTCTGCTTCTTTTAGCTTTACTGTTGCTTTTCTAGTTTTAACAACTCAGATTCAGCAAATTTCAGCAGTCTTTCAGCATTCATTTTGATTTTCACAAAAAAAAAGAATTTTCTTTAGTTTAACTTGTTTTGTTTTTTAAGCCTTTTTATAGTTTTACTTTGTTTTTTTATTTAGCGAGGACATACTATTTTGACAAATTGTGTACGTATTTTAAACAATATTGACAATATAAGACTTTCATTTTTGGCAACGATATCACCTTAAATCAGTGGTTCTTAACTGTAGTCCCTGAAGAACACCACCCTGCACGTTTCAGTTGTTTCTTCGCTCCAACACACCTGACTCAGTGGTTTAATTACTTCCTCAAGTTCTACAGAAGCCGGTTAATCACCCATTCGTTCGAATCAGTGTGTCAAAGCAGGGAAACGAGTAAAACAAGCAGGATGGTGTTCCTCAAGGACCAGGGTTGGGAACTTCTGCCCTAAATCATTCAGTGGGTAGATTTTCATGAGATTAACGGTAGCTGGTGGCAGACACGCTTCAGTCCATCAGCATGTTTTTCTGTCATGCTGTTTGAGAATATTAATACATGCTGGAATGAAAACATGTGTTGTTCATTTCTCTGCAATACCTTACAAAACACTGCGAGTGTTTTATGTCAGGAGCAGATCAGAGTACAGTATTGCCTCTTTAAGGCCTCCTGCTAATTTCTTGTCTCGTCATTAGAAATGAGGGGCTGTCATGTAACAGAAAAGTCTTCATGCTAATCTCGTGTGAAAATTAATGAATAGTTCAAAGGTTTGAGATAAATTGGAGCAAAGTGACAGAGACAGTAATCTGCTTACCTAATCATAAAATGATCCTGTCTCTTCTTTTGTTCCTTGTCAGTGAGTCTGTTCTTGTCAAACTCATTCCTAATGCAGTTTTAGCCCAGTCGGTTGTTTGCTACAGAGCTCCTCACTTTTATCTTTTTGTTGTTGTTTCCAGGTCAACTCTAGATATTTAGCTAGTTGGGACTACTTTGTAAATTTGGACATCTATTTCTGTATTTTTGGCTGCTTTCTGGGTAGCAGGGGTCATTTGGGCCCATATCCAGCAGTCACTGTGTGAGAGGTGGGGTACACCCTGGACAGGTATCCAGTCCATCACAGGGACACATAGAGACAAACGAGACAACCACTCACTCTCTCACTCACACCTAGGGACAATTTAGTTACCAATCAGCCTAACAATAAAGTTGGGCATCGTTTGAATTTGAACGATTTCGGCTCATATAGATTCTTGATTCCGGATCTTTTTAGAGGCGAGTTTAAAAAAAAAAAAATGTTTTCATGGTATAGATGAGCTAAGTAGCCAGAGTTCTTTCTGGATTAAATCCTTGGAACTTCTATTTCAATTTTAATTCTGTGAACTTTTTACTTTTTACTAACTTTACTCAGCGAGCGGCTTCTTCTTACGGTCGGCGGCCTAGGTGTCGAAAGTACGAATCGAAAATAAAAAATGTGGACGATTCTGGGAGAACCAGAACGTTAGTCCAAGTTCCAATCGATTCTCAAGACTCACTCCCCAACCCTACCTAACATGCATGTTTTTGGTCTGTTGGAAGAAACCGGAGTATCCAGAGAAAACCCACGCATGCACAGTAGAAACATATAACATCCATCCTGAAAGACCCCCAACCAGGATTTGCTCCAGCAACATATTTTGCTGAGAGGCGACAGCTCTACCAACTGCGCCACCATGCCACCCCCCAAAAAAATTTTTTATTACTTTTAAATATGTAATTTTTCATCAGCCATAACATTAAACTTCTCTTCAGGTGACTAACCTCTCCTTAACTGCAAATGACTGAAATATATTCCTTCAGTTGATCTAACTTCCATTTACTTCTTACCATGACAGTGTTGCTTAAATTTAGCACCAAATAGGCCACAAGTTGTTTTGCATCTGATATAAATTCCCACCCAGCACGTCCACGTCTTGCTACAATGATCACTACGCAGTAAACCTCCGCCCACGTTTTGCTGCCTCCCACATTTAAAATCAAAATAAAGCTGGGCTTTTACTTTGCTTTATTTAATTTCAAACCACTTCCCCGCCCCCCCCCCCCCCCCC
>JARVGV010000527.1:21321376-21340616 GCA_031762435.1 Hypsolebias longignatus
GACCACATGCTTTTTGTTTGTTGTTTTTTTTTTTTTTTTTTTTTTTTTGTATAATTTATATTCAACTATTTTGGGCTGTAACTGGGACCCTGTGTATATAATTTCCTCCCACCACATGTACCACATGTGGTGGAAATGACATTAAATTGACTTGAACTTGAATACATTTGGAAGAGGGGCAAAACGTGCTGAAAAGGTTAGAGTTGTAAGAAATTATGTTTGAGTTTTTTAGGAACTTCAGAGGAAAAGTGAAAAGGAGAGAGTAGGCAGAGTGGAGAAGAACACCAATAATGATTTGTGAAGAAAATGTTCCAGGAGAAGGAAAAAAAAAAGATTTACAAACCACTGGGGATAGAGAGAGACTGAATTAAAGGATTAAAGACTGAAAGACTCCCACTGATGAAAAGACAGGGCAGCTGAATTAAAGATGCCAAGATTTGCATGGAGGGTGACAAGGATGAAGAGGATCAGGAATGACTCTTTATTGGGTTGAACAATTCTGGAACAAAGTAAAATGGAAATAATTGGGTGGTTTGGACATGTGCAGTGAAGGAAAGAAGCAGGATAGATTGGGAAATGAGCGGTGAAAACAGAGCTGCTGGACAAGAGCAGAAGTGGATCGAACATGCAAGTGGTTGACAAATGAAGATGAACAAGAGAGGAAGAAACAGAAACAGATGATCTGCTGTATCCACCAAAAGGAGAGGCAGCCGAAGAACTCCCAGTTCTTTCGTCTGAGACCATTCGATCTAATAAAGTGAGCATGCTTTATATAAACTATTGCTATCAGAGACAAGGTTCTTACTCCATTTGGGTGTCCGTCTGAGGCTGTGACCACCAAGGTATAATAGTCCATAGTCTCCCTGTCCAGAGGGTTGTCCAGAATTAAATACCCTGAACTGCAGAGAGAACACAAACAGTTCTGGTTAAAAATCTAGGCATATATAAAAAAAAAAAGAATAAACATAACAGTAAGACAATGAATATTAGTACACAGTATAAACTAATGAAAACAAGAAAAAATAGTGTGAAACATGTTCAAAATACTGATTTTCCTAAAAGTTGAAGGTCAGAAGTCATTAAATGTGAGGTATGTTGGCCCCCATTAGGAAAACTGTAGACATTTGTCAGATTTTCCTGAGCACTTTACAAGTTTTAGGCAAGTACTAAGTTCTATGTAGAAATTTCTTGATGCATGCTCAGTAATCCAGGAAAATAAATCTAACAAGGTTAAGTCAGGTCCTCTGGATGGATTATTCATAATCGGAAGAGTATGTCCAGAGGACCTGATTTAACCTTGTTAGAGTATGAAGACATTTTTCAAACATTTGCACAGAACAATAAGCTCAAGTTCAAGAATCTTTAAAATCAACCAAGGGGCAATTAGTTTCACAGTCAGTAGGCACACAAAACATCCATACTAGGCAAGACATTGAGACATTAAAATAACAGAAATCATCACTGTTTGTTGATAAGCCTGATCGCTACAAAGATGAATGAGTTTTTCAGTCCTTGTTCTACATCTGGGCTGTAGATACCTGTATCCAGATGGAAGCAACCTAAACTCACCATGGAGTGGGTGATCAGGATCTGCCAGAATCAGCCTGGCCTTGTTCACTGACCTCACCTTGTGTAGGTCAGTGAGGTCAGTGGTAATACAGTAATCATGTCATATTTTGTAACTTTTTTTTTAAAGATTTGACTTTAAAAGGTGTTTATAAATTGTCAAACCTAACTTTACACTAACAATCATGCAAAGCCATTTTATATACTATTAAAGATCAATGTATGGTTGAATGAAGGACTTGTAGATGAGTAAAAGTTGCCTTGGAGCTTTAAATTAAAATACCTGAATATCAAACCAGTAGGAAAAAAAAAACACATGTTGTACACATGGGATTCATCAGAGCTGAGTAATGAATTTAATTTAGACAGTGTCAAGATGAATATGGCAAAAAGCGCAAAGAAAAAAAACAAAGTTTCTTGCTCCCATATGGAAAAGTGCTCTGTAAAAAACAGATCTGATAAAACAATCACATTTTCTGCATTAAGAATATGCGTCTGCAGCCTTTAATCAGAAACTGACCAGACTTGGGATGTGATCCAGAAAAAAAGCTTCTAAGCCAAAATGTACTTTAAACATTAGCTCTTGGGGGTGGGGGGGGGACTTGGCTTATGTTTATGGCTATTGTTCATATAGTAATGCTCAACTGACAAGCATATCACAAACTTAATGTATCCTTAATCAGAGCAGACAAATAATGTTACATCAAACAGAATGATGATTGGGAACAGGATGATAAATTAGGCTATGAAAAGAGTCATCGAGTAAACAATCTATCAAAAATGACCTTGAAAAGAAAAAAAAAATCAAAGAACTTTAACTTTTATAGCTTTGTTTTTATTTCTTCTTGCTATTTGACTGTAAACAGAACAAACATTAGGGGGGGTTTGTTTGTTTGTTTTTGCTGCTACTGAACAAAAATAAAAACACAACACTTTTGTTTTTGCCCCCATTTTTCATGAGCTGCATAGTGACTGCTGGATATGGGCACCAGTGACCCCCATGACCCAAAAAGGAAGAAGCAGGTAAAGATGATGGATGGATGGATGGATGGATGGATGGATGGATGGATGGATGGATGGATGGATGAATGAACTCAAAGTTATGACTTGTTCAATGTACATGAGGCCATTTTCTCTCAAATATTGTTCACAAATTTGTGTAAATCTGTGTTAGTGGGCACCTCCTTTGCCGAGATAATCCATCCACCTCACAGGTGTGGCACATCAAGATGCTGATCAGACAGCACGATTATTGCACAGTTGTGCCTTAGGCTGACCACAATAAAAGGCCACTCTAAAATGTGCAGTTTAATTTTCCTGTACTGTTCAGGGGGTCAGAAAACCAGCCAGTATCTGGTGTGACCACCATTTGCATCACGCAGAGCAACATATCTCCTTCATAGAGTTGATCAGGTTGTTGACTGTGGCCTGAGGAATGTTGGTCCACTCCTCTTCAATGGTTGTGTGAAGTTGATGGATATTGTCAGGAACTGGAATACGCTGCTGTATACGTCGATTCCCATACATGCTCAATGGGTGACATGTCTGATAATTATGCTGGCCATGCAAGAACTGGGATGTTTTCAGTTTCCAGGAATTATGTACAGATCCTTGCAACATGGAGCCATGTGGTATCCTGCTTCATTTGGTGATGGTCATGGATTACTGGTACATTAGGTCTTAGGATCTTGTCACAATCTGTCTGTGCCATCAATAAAATGCACCTGTGTTTGTTGATCTGCCCATACCATAACCCCACTGTCACCATGGGCAACTCAATTCACAATGTTCACATGCTCAAACCACTCACCCATGCAACACCACACATGCGGTCTGTCGTACCGTGAAAACCGGGAGTCATCTGTGAAAACTTCTGCAACATGCCATACTCCATTGCATGTGAACGTTTGCCCACTTAAGTCTGTTATGACGAACTGCAGTCAGGTAGAGACGCCGATGAGGACGACAATGATGCAGATGAGCTTCCCTGAGACGTTTTCTGACAGTTTTTGCAGAAATTATTTGGTTATGCAAATCGATTTGTTGCAGTAGCTGTCCAAGTGGCAGGTCTCAAGACAACCTTGGAGGTAAAGATGCTGGATGTGGAGGTCCCGGGCTGGTGTGGTTACACGTGGTCTGCGGTATCGAGCTGTTTGCTTTAGTCAACAAGCATATTCAAATAAGTACTTAATAAAACACCTGTCAATTTGCGGGAAGAGGTCGAGTTGAGACACCTGAGCTTAAAGACCATCAGAGAACTAGTGGAAATGGACCGTGTAGGTTGACGTGCAAAAAGTGGCAAAAAACACCGTGAGGCACGAGAAAGAAGCCGAACACAACAAAAATACACTAACAGGTCACCTCAAAAGATAAACATGAGGAAATACTAAACTAAAGCCATAAATACATCATCAAATCAAACAATAACAAAAGAAATCCAAAATCATGACTGAAATTTGAAGACCCACTTCTATTTTCTCTGATTCTTTTTTTTTTTTTAACCAACATTGACCACGTTATTGACTTGCTACAGTTCAGATAGTGAAAAATGACTATGTTTGAATGAAAAGTGCCTGTTAGTTTTGAATCAACTCCATAAAATATGTCTGACCCAGTTGGGCAGCATTGTAGAAACACCCTGAGGGTTGAATTAGAGACCTGCAGGTTAAACCTAATAAGGTAGTATGTAAAAAAAAAAAAAAAAATACACAATAAGAGCTGTTAATGGTGGTATGTATTGGCAGGCATCTTTTTAGGAGCATATTCAAGGTTGTAATTAAACTGTTTAATGCTGAGCTCCCTCTACTGGTAAATAGCTCTTTTGTGTCGCTATAGAGAACATAATTACTCTGTAGGAAATAGATGGTCCTGCTGTAAAGTTCCCCCTTGCTCAGCAGGAGATTAACGCTGTCTGGGAAACTGGTAGCATTATGCTTCTGGCTGACACCATTACGCCATCTCCCCCTCGCAGCGTGTGGTTGCTGCCTGACGTGAACCATGCGTTCCTTATTGTACCAACGGAGGTCAGAGTCAGGAAGCCTCTGGAGCAGAGCTGTATGAAAGCTCATTATAAAGCTGCTCGGATGGATTTCATTTACAGCTCGTTGGAACTCTGTCATGACGCATGGCTGCTGCTGCTCGTTGAAAGCCCCTCTGTAAAATCATCACACTGCTCCAAGATTAAAACGGTAAAGATGGTTGCAGAAGCGGACACAGGTCTGGTTCAGTTCTTTTGGTAATCAATCAGATTTTCTTTAAAAGTTAAAACAAAATTTTAGACAATTATCCGTTTTGTTTCTTTAAACTTGCTTTGAAACTTGCAGCGAGTAATGCAACGTTCTGTCCACAGCCAATTTGCTCCCACATGTTAGTTCTAATCATTTCTGCACAAACACCACCCGGAAGACACAAACTCAGTCAGTTTCTCTATTTTCTTAGTTACTAAGGTGACAATTTAGTCTATGAAAAGAGACGACAACATAATTGCCATTTTCAAAAGCACGCTTAAACGAGGTTTCATTTGCGTACACAAATCCAATGCTGATGCACGTTCTTGCTCAACACAACTCAACATCCATTTTTGTTATGTTGTCATGGTAACTTTAGGAAACAGGATTGATGTCTCATCATAAATAAAAACCAATTAAGGATTGCTCATTGCCAAAACTTATCTGTTGAGACTCAATAATTGCCATCTTGCTGAAAAATAAAGCACTTCTTACAAAAGAGACCCGTTTTAATTTGACCATTGTAACTTTTTTTGACAACTTGTTAGAAAAAGTGCAACCTTACTTGCAAAGATTGTAAGCTCCAAGTTATTAAACTTTAATCTAAGAAGGAATTCATTGTTTTTAGTCTGTGCTAACAACCAAGCCAAACTTTTAACGAGGATGATTTGGTCAAGGTTGCACTTGAAACTTTGTTGTTTAAGCCTTCAGTGTTCCGCTCACTCCGCTTCACTTAAAAATACATCACAGGTTCGCCTTTGAAACAAGTCTTTGGCAGACGCAGACAAAGCAACTGACAGCAGCGAGACCTTCGTTGGGGCCAATTTGTTAGAGATTCAGGCAGGTACAAGGTGGTGATCTTTCATGTTAACTTGTGTGCCCATTAGGAACTATGTTACAGCATAAGGGAGGAAATTTGTGCAAAAGCTGAATGTGAGGAAGGAGAATGAACTCACCTGAAGCAGAAACAGAAAATACTGTTAAAGACTCCAGCTTCATGAAAGTTTTCTGACACTTTCATAAAATAAATGGATTACATTGATATTAGAGTGTTTATTGTCTACATTACATGTTTCCTTCTACAGTATAGTACTGTATTTGCACAACTGGGGAGATGTGGTATTTTAAAGTTTATGCTTGTCGTTCTTTGTCATGCACATCAGCTAGAGCAGGTTCTTTGTTGGACAAGCATGTGTCCAACTACGCAAACCCCTCAGAGGGTGCAATAGGTGTACATATTACAGAACCTTAAAAAATCTGTTTAAAGTAATATAGAAAAGATTAAACTAAATAGTACTGTTTGTATATGAAGCTTCTATTTCCTGCAAGGCTTCTTTTAGTGCCACTCTTGCTGTGAATCAGTTTGAGTTTTTTTATTAGACACATTGAGCAGAGAACTGCAGTGTAGCATGTCCACAAACAGATCCTTGCTCACCCTAAACCCTACTATGGTGCTTCTACTACTTCTACTATTTCTACTACTTTGTACTAGAGTAGGCTTCCCTTGTCCAGCAGGTCGATTGGCTCAGTGCTTTTGGTTTTCCACTTTGATGCTGGAGCAACACATCTTGTGGCTATAGAGCACTTGTACTTGGGAGTGGGAACCCCTGTGACAGTGTTCACAAATAACGGAGGTGACTGGTCTTTGGGGTTGAATTTTGTTGCTTCTGGTTGTAGTAATCGCAATGTATTTGGTGTGATGCTTTTCAGGCACTTTATTGACCTGTTTACTGTGGAAAAAGCAAAGCAGCATTGTTTGTGACTATGTTATTATTATTATTTTAATCCACAGAATGGTGACTAACTAAGGAAGGAAAATCCATTTGATTAACTGCTCTGGACTGCAGGAGTGCAACAAAGAAGCTTGGATTAAAACGCAAACACAAAGTGAGCAACTGCATTTTTTTTTATAAGAGCGCTATTAATTCAGAAATAAAAATGACAAGACTTGGATATATTTAAAGTAAACTAAATATGAAATATCTACGGTGATGTTTCTTAGGGTTGTAGCTCCCAATTATGGTTTTGCATCTCAGCATAACGCAAATGAAACAACTTTATGATGAAACATATACTTCAAGTGTGCCAGAATTTCTACTTTTTGCAGTGTGGTAACTGTTTTTTGTGTGTACAGATTAGCAACGAAGTACAAATTGACAGTGACAAGAGATATTTTTCAAACAAGAGTACAACATGCGGCACAATATGTGCCTGTCAACTAGCTATTATACATCACTCTATAGAAATGGCTCGGACAAGCAAAGACAGTAGTCCCTCGTTTATCGCAGGGGATCTGTACTAAGAAGCGCCGTGATAAGTGAAAAACTGTGAAGTAGGAACAGTAATACAAGCAGTAAGTAGTAGTTTAGTTTATTGTTTTTATATTAAGGCATTTTAAACCCGTCCCACACTCTTGCAATATTCTAAAACAACGTTTCTAAACTCTAAATCAATCAGCCAATTGTGTGTCGTGTCCAATCTTATTTTGAAAAACCACGATAGAGCGAGTCCGCGATAAACGAACAGCTTACTTTAACTTTGATTTTGACGTGTGACCTTGACCTTGGAGCCGGGGGTGATGAAAAGTGTATGCGACACTCCAACTAGTGATGATACATAAGTGTATGAAGTTAGATTAAATTATCTTGAGCAAATCAGGACTTGTGGCATGGATAAGGGAACGTTTACAGACGTACAGTTGTTCGGACGGACAGAGGTTTTAGTGTCTGCCTTTCGACGGCCATACAAAAAAAATGAAACAAAAATTGTAAATATTTCTCTTTACAAAAAATCTAGTTGTTGTTTTAGGAACAAGGTTTGTATGTTGTGTCTTTCAACTGTTATCAAGACAGCATCTCAAAGGATGTGGCATGGAAACAAGAGCGTAATAGCAGCCATGTGTAAAGATCTGATTCTGTGTACAGTCTACATATGTGAACTATGATGTCATTGATTAGATCCATGTTGTACAGTGTGGCTCACATCAATCTGCAGATAGAAAACAGCTACAGTATGCACTGCTGTGTTTAAACTTTAGGTGTCAAAGCAAAGCAGCTCATTCGAGCCAGTTTTCAGAAAAGTAAATCAAGTGATTAAACTGCACATTAACACTGAATTATAATTACATAATTACACCTGCTTTTGTTCTGCTGCTGTTTTTGGGGACAAAGTGATATTTTCATTCTTATGTTTGCAGAGGCAGTCCTAGTACACTTTCTTTAACGTCTAACAAATCAAAATGTTATGTTGAACAAATGCAGAGTGTTAATTTGAAATAAGATCATCTTATGCTGATGGAGGTACAGTAATGATGTTTGTGAAATGTTACACTTCAATGTGTTAACGCCCATTGTGTGTGTTGTGAATGACTCTCAGCTCCTTCTACACCAAATCTTAGCTCAATTTCTGGAGGAATGGCTGAGTTACAGTTACATTTTAGTTTTTTAAGATCAGTTGACTGTGGTGACCATCTTTAATTGGGTTGACACCAAAGGATAATCAATTGTAGATGTGCAGCTAATGATTACTTTCTGAAAGTTTCAGGAAATGCAGCAGCCTTGTAATCCTGGGGCTGCTGGTTTGAGCCCATGTTGCCTCAGGAAGGACATCCAGCATTAAACAATTGCCAAATCTTGCACGCGAGCCCACTCGCTGTAGCACATCCTGCAGAAGGGAGCAACGGAAAGAAACTTACTTACTGGTTCGCGAGATATTTTACTACCAGACAGAGTTGACAGCAAAAGGTAATGATGAAGTCAAAAACACTATCGCCCACTAGGCCTGTCACGATTAACAATAAATCAATTAATCACGATAAATAAAATTATCGACCTCATTTTCATTTATCAGCTTTATCGTTTCTTCGTGTTTCTCTTTCTACTGAAGACACTGGATAAAAAGGCTCAACTCCAGTGCTCTTCACTGACCCCTCCCTTCCTCTTTTCTCTTTAAAATCTGTTTTAGAATCCAAAATCGCGTTTTTGGATCGTTAAAATTATCTAAGCTAAAGCTCGAAAAATTCACAGTTGAAACCCGTGCCATTGTCTAAAAAGTTGTTTTTCTCTGCAAAAAGAATCAGAAAACTTGTTTACTGATCTTTAATTAAAATATTTGTGTGAAAAATGCTATGCTAAAGAGCTAAAATAAAACCAGAGCGTCTGCCATTTTGAGAACAAAAACAGGAACAAGAGACAGCCCATGTCATGTCAAGGAGCCTCGCTCCCATTTTTCTTAAAGAAACACGCTGCTCGCTCCCTCACTATCCATCCTTCAGTTCAGTCTTATACTGCCATCGAGTGGTCAATAAACGGTACTACACACAAAATTTCCCCAACATTTCTTCTTAAATTTGACAGTTACTAATTATTGTCAAATTTCAAACATTATTATTTATCGCAATAATTTTTGAGACAATTAATCGCCCAGCAAAATGTTATTGTGACAGGCCTATCGCCCACACTTCACATTTCGGCAGCAGGTGATAAAACCTAGAAGAATTTGAAACCTTAACACGTGCACTCTAAGGGCCAAGATGGTGTAGAGGTAGGGCAGCTGACTCAGGACCCGAAAGTCCCAGGCTCAATCCCCAGTCGTTCCCATGTCGTGGTGTCTCTGAGCAAGACACCCACTCCCCATTTGCTCCCCGGGCACCCAAATAGATACCCACCGCCCCCACCTGGGTGCATCCCAGTGTGATGGGTCGAATGCAGAGAACCAATTTCACCATTGTATGGTAACATAAAATGATAACACATAGCACTTTATTCAGTATACAAAATAATGTTTGAAAGTGACTTTTTTTTTCCAAGGCTTTTTAAGTTTCATGTACAGTATTGACTTTTTTTTTTGTGGGGCACAGATAGGATACGTATTCTAACCCAGACAGATTTGTCAAGAAATATGTGATGCAACCTAATGAAGCATCCTGAGCTAAACTATGACCCGTCTGGGTGTGAAAACTCAAAGCCAGTATCGCGTTTCAGCTGGTGTGTTAAAACTTTAGACGGGTGGGTCAAATACGTCAAAAGGAGATTTGAAGAAATGAAAGCAGCACATGTAAATTCACGCTACATAAGCTCAGTCCACCTTTTTCCTCTTCTCCAATACAAGTATCCCCACACAGAACAGCAACTGGTTGATCAATTTGTCTTGATGTACAGGCGCACATTGACCAACCTCCTGGGTTTTTAATATCCTGAACAAGTCATCTGGAAAAAATGAATCCACTCAAAGTGAAAAGATATTAAACGCCTTTGACTTTGGATGAGTCACATCACGGTGATAATGTCTCTTTAGGGAGGGACGCTGCTGACTAAAGGAATGTTTTACAGCAGTCCAAAAATATATTCCCTGCTCAACTTTCATTTTTCTGAGGGTGCAACAGGCAAGTTGCATGCGACGCCCCGAGGCAGAGGCCGTCATGTTGGCTGAAGCACGGCAGCTGGCTAGAAAATACTGGCTGACACCAAGTGTGTCAACCGTAGAGGAAAATCATTCACGATGCAAAGATGATTTCAGGCTAAGAAACAAACAGGACTGACGGGGAGGAAAACCGACAAGAAAACCCAAGGAGCGGTTTCATGAAATATGTATGTAAACATGACGTTTTGCAGAGCTGAACGGCTCCGTCTCTTCAGCCTTGGAGAAAAGTGTGAAAAGCTGAAGACAAAGTGGTGGGGTGTACAAAAAAAAAAAAAAAAAAAGTGCTAACGAGATTAGATTTGTTCAGGTTCATGATGAAGTCAGAGTCACTCATTGTTTTGCTTCATCTAAAATCTTTATAGGCCTGTCACGATAATTTGGCTGGGCAATTAATTGTCTAAGAAATTATTGTGATAAACGATAATATTGTTTGAAATTTGACTAATTAGTCATTATTGTCAAATTAAAGAAGAGACGTTGGTTAATTTTTGTGTGTAGTATTGCTTTCGACCAGTATAAGGATGGATAGTGAGGGAGCGAGCAGCATGTCTCTTTAAGAAAAATGGGAGGGAGGCCCCTTGACATGACATGGGCTGTCTCTCTTCGGTTCTCAAAACGGTGGACGCTCGATGTGGTTTGAGCTCTTTAGCATAGCATTTTTCACACAAAGCTTTTAATTTTAAAAAATCAAACAAGTTCTCAGCTTCTTTTTGCAGAGAAAAACAACTTTTTTTAGACAAAGGCACGGGTTTCAACAGTGAATTTTGGAGCTTGAAAGACGGAGGTGTTTTCCCCAAGGTCGGCCAGTTACTTTAGCTTGTAGCCGATAAATGAAAATGAGGTTGATAATTTTCATTTATCATGTGATTAATTTATTGTTTATCGCGACAGGCCTACGATTAATTGATTTATTTAACACGACCGGACTACATCTTTGTAACAGTTAAGTTTTCATGCCCGTTCAAGTTTTTCTCATTAGATTGTCAATTAATTGTTTCATTTTTTTTAACCTGTCTGCACATATTGCACTATTAAAATACCAAGTTTTTTACATATTTCTCATAAAAAGACAGAAAATGTTGTATTAATAAAAACATTTAGATTCCTTACTGGGTTCTTTGCCTCTAGTCTTTTTGGGGAATCTTCTCACAAGCTTTTAAATACTATTTCCTTGGAGGTTTCTCCCATCTTCTTTGCAAATAATAAGACAGGATGAGAACTATTGATGACGTTCTACTGGGTTTAAGTTCCGATTTGAGCTGGTTCAGTAAATTATTTGGGCAGGGTTTTTTTTTTAAGACTTCTGTATTTTCTTGGTGTCACTTGAGCACACTGAAAAATATCTGCTTTCATCTTTCTGTCTTCCTGAACAGGTTTACGGTACTTTGATGCTGCTGCCACCATGTATGACTGAATTGTGTTCAATGGCTATGCAAGATCCTCCCACATTATATGTATTCATCTATCAGACAAATGTGTTTCTTGTGGTCTGAGATCCATTTGGGGTCTTTAGGCAGACTGCCTGTCATGTGTCTTTGAATGAGAAATGGCTTCTGTGTGTAAAGGTCTGACGGGCACTGACGGTCCTTCTGAAAAGTTCTCCCGTTTCCAGAAATAAACTGGATTTTATTCACAAGAACTGCAAGCTTATAAGTTACCTGCCTGTCTAAATCCAATCATACAGATGACTCAAATTGGTGAGGCAGTGGCCTTTAATGATGGTTTGTGGTTCCAAATGTATTAGTTTACTGAATGATGGAGACTACTCTTGTACTCTTGTGGGTGTTTAAAGTGCTCTATAAATAAAGCTGGTATGGTATGGGAAGCTGGTACTCTTTAAATGTTACTGGATTTTCCCTAGAGGTGCGTCATGACATGATCTTGTCTTTTGTGAAATGGTTATGAACAATTAATACCTTATGGCTTGTTGATAGCTCTTTGAATTTTTTCAGGTTTGAAAAAGAGTGTAGCTTTGAATGTTTCCAGTCAGAGCCTCCCTGCAGGTGTCAAATACAGCTCTAGCACTTTTTGTAACAGGTTGGAGACGCCCACCATAACATTGAGAAGGGTTCAAGATAGGTTCAAAACACCAGCGAGGACTTTGTGATTACTTTAAGGGAAAGTTAGTCATCTTTTCTGAGCATGTTCAAAACTTTAGCGATGAGACTGCAAGACTCTTTGACTCAAACAAGCCATTAAACCATGCATATGTTTCAGGACACTTTAGTTCACTTTCAGGTTGAAATCAAGTTTATTGTCATTCACATCACATGTGGTACATGAGGTGGAATGAAATTGTGTACTCGGGGTCCCAGTTACACCCAAAAATTGCAAAAATATAAAGTGTAAAAAGAAATAGTATGCTGTATAAGATATACACTGATACGCTAAACGAACGCCAAACTGTATAGATCTAAGATATACGCTAATAATGCAAAACAATACAGCGTAAGAACAGCAGCCTGAACATGAGTCTGTGAGTTTAACATTCAATTTTGCATAACACAATTATTTACGCAGAATTCAGTGGTTATATGCAAATACACATAGTAGCAGCAGCTAGCTGTAGCACTTCTGGTGCAGAGTGGGGCACTCCTGACAGTAATGTTCTAATATTTCTGCTGAAATAACTACATAATATGGAACTGACAGGATGTAAATGTTTGTCCTGTTCAGACTATAGCTGTTAGTCTGATCAGAATTGTACTCAGAGGTACTTTGGCTTCAGAAGTGAAGCTATTCAAGTACTACGATAACCCTTTGACAGAATCACATGTCAAAAGATTTGAACTATGCTCTAAATTGAAGTATTTGTGAATGTTATAACACTGGGGTGTCCAATCCTGGTCCTCAAGGACATGTTTAACTTGTTTCCTGCTCCAACACGCCTGATTCAATGGTTAAACGACCTCTTCGTGTTCTGCAGAAGCCTCCCGGTTTCAATTTGGAGTATTCAAACAAACATCTAAAATATGAGAAAAAGTAACTATGAACATGAAAAGGTTCAAAAAGCATTTTTTTATTTTTCTCTTCAATTAATGAACACAAAGAAAGATTAAAAACTGTGACATTTGGCGGATAAACTGTATTTTTTCTGTCTTTCCATTCATCTCACTCAGATCCAATGATTGTAATGCAGGTGTATGTATTGTGTTAGGACAACCAACACAAAGTGGTTACAGCGGTTGTCGGCAAGTCTACGCCCATGGGAGACGCACATCAAGGCGAATGTCTGACGATGATGAACTGCTGATGAATAAATGAACAACTTCCTCCTGCTTCAATGCCAGTTTAACACTTTTGCCCTTGCTAGTAATTAATTCCCAGGGTTCTGCATTAAGCGTCACAACAGTGGGGATTTTTAGGCATTTTTGTTGTTTTTTTTTTAACTGGCTCCAGAAAGTCAAACATGACTAAAAGACCGTTTTTGTGGATTTTCACCTTGAGGGAATGAGAGAACCGGTGCATCCAGAGTAAAAAAAATAAAAATAAAAAATTGACATCATAAAACAGGGCAAGCACAAATAACTTGGCATTTGAACATTCCCCCCATGAGCCGAGACACTTCCAACGTTTTATTAAAAAAAAGCTGCTCATTCCATTAAGTTCAAATCAACAATGAGATCCTTGTGTTTGCCACCCGAGCAGCCCTAGTACTCATCACTAATCGAACGATTAAAATATACTTGAGGTGCTTTAACAATTATGCAGCAACCAAAAAGTGCTATTATTGATTACCAATCGTTCATTTTTACAGCCTCTCCTCCTTTGAGGAACTAATGGGATGTTTCACACACTGATCTGTTGAGAATAATGACAGGAAGCCTAAATGTGTAGAGGCTTATTAAAAACAGCTAAAGGGGCCACGAATGAAAGAGCTGCATAAACACACAGCAGCTATTTGAATAATCGATTACAGGTTTATTATAAGGATGAAGGGGAAACATTATAAGAGTGTCAGTTAAGCAAGATGAAGTAAAAAGCATCACCCTTCCTCACCTCTTACCTTCAGCAGAGTGCACCTTGTCACACAGCAGAGGGATGATTAAAGCCTGAAGTGCTGTCAGAACCAACTTCAGACTCTCTGGGCTCATGGTGCTGAAGCGTGGACGGCTTCTCTCTACTGCAGCATCACATGAACACTCCAACTACAGCTGATGAGCAAGAACCTCCCCCTTTTTCTCCTAAAATAAAAAAAAATAATAATAAAAAAAAAATTAAAGTGACTTCCTGAAATCTGAGCGGTCCTTTTAGGATGTCCCAATGACAGCTGAGTCAACTGTGCGCGCGCCTTCCTTCCTTCACTGACCCATGATGTCCAGCTCGAAGAGACGTCTCGAGACAGGCGGGAAAGAAGAAAAAAAGTGCGACAAAAACACGAAGAAACACACAAACCGCTGCTGTGTCGTCGTCCTCCGGAGCGACATTAATTCCGGAGGAAAAAAACGCTGACAAAAAGTGTTGTCTTGTGAGTACGGACCATGTGCTTCTTTTAATAGCTCCGCCGGGTCCTAAATCCAGCTTCTCCAAAATGGCTGCGTCAAGGTAGAAATAAAAATGGCGCTACATCCGGTTTTGAATTTCAGAATAAAAGTCCAAATAGCTGCGGCACTGTTTTGAAGTGTTTGCCTCTTTCCACCGTTGCAGATAAAAAACCCACTATGAATAATTACTCATAAAGTCTTAGATTGGCTACCTATGTTTTCTTAAACCTGACTTTTTTTGTTTATTTTTGTTTATTTTTCTTTAATGCGGATCTTCCCGATGTAAGCTCCATCATCCAGGTAAATAAATCATAATTTTTTATTTTTTTATTTTTTTGCGATTTAACTGGGATCATTTACAAAGACTACTATTGGTAACGACTTTTAAATGTTTTTACATTATACAACATTAAACATCGGTTCAGTTCCTGGTAAGGACCAGACATGTTCATGTTTTTAGTATTCTACACTGCCTCGTAATCGAGCTGTTGTTTTGCTACGTTTCCTTTTAATTATCCTTTTTAATTGTCATTTTGTTTTCAATTTTTTTTTCAATTACATTTGTATGCATCATTTGTGAATATCTATTGTTGTCATTGGTGTCGTAAATGAGTCCTTGTGGCTTAGTGGGACTAACCAGAAAAAGGTTCAATTATTAAAGGTTCAATTATCAGTGCAAATTATTAGTGAATTTGAAATATAAAGCTGTACGAGTGTACATTTACTAAATAAGTCCTATTTGTGCACTGTATTTATTGAGAGAAAACAATTTAAGCAAAATTCAAACCAAACTGAAAGGTTAAAAAAATCAAAACTTTTATTTTGAAGCCCGCAGCGGACTTGATTTCCGCTCTTTCTTCTTATTCTATTAATTTACAAATGTTTTCAGGCACACGCGCACACACACACGCACACCCTCTGACAGTTGTGTGAAACCCTGACTAATTTAGATTTTGTCTAATATAAGCCAGACTTTCATATAATCTTTTAAAGTGATCTTTTTCAATAGATTTCTGCTTATTACTGGTCTTTCTGGATTTTTCTTTAGACTTTGGCAACATTATAGATCTCATTTCATGTTTTTATTTGCTTTATTTGATATTATTAGAGGACCATTAATTTTTTTTACAAATATGGGCACAGTAGGATGTGGTTTAAGACGCCTATAAAATGCTAAAAATATACATATAATGGGCGTTACTGAGACACACTTGGATGAAATGGTAGAGGACAAGGATATAAAATATTTAGAGTTGACAGAAATAAATACGGTGGTGGTATTGCATTTTATATTCATAGCCATATTCCAGTTAAAATAAAAAGAGGATCTCTGTGTGGTTGGCGTAGAAGCATTATGGTACATTTTCCGTGTGTTAGACCCTTACATCATGTTACAGATTTAAATTCAAACACTGAATATCTGATTGATACATGCACAATGATCCAAAAAGTAACTTATGCAAACAGTGGTTTTTATTTTTGCAGATATGAGCATAGATTGGTTTTCTAATCATTATCACATGAAGAAAACAGAGTGGCACAGCTGCTGAATAACCAGAACTAACCATGATAATCTCTGCATCAATCATATATTTTTTTAAAACTGCGCTGAAAAGTGTTCAAATATAATTTCTGTGCCAGCTGGCTTCAGTGATCATAATGATATTGCTCTGGCTGTAGGGCCATAAAGTAATATATAAATAAATGTATGAATTTTTTTCAGAATATGATTTCATAAATGATGTAGCAAATATACAGATCATATAAGCAGAGCTAGCATTAAATACTTTTTTGTAAATTATTTTTACCTTTGTGTAATGAACATGCCCCAAAAAGAAGATTGTGAGTAAGGTCCCCTTGGTTGGATGATAATTGGATGAATGGATGATTAAGAAATAAAGTAACAATAATGCAGAATTTTTTTAAAAAATTACGAAGGACAGTTAATGAAATGTCTTCATGTACCGCACTTTTCACTGTATAAGTTGCATCTTTTTGTATTATTTATTAACCTTTATTTAACCAGGCAAATCCCATTGAGATCACACATCTCTTTTGCAAGGGAGGCCTGGGCCTGAAGGCAGCCTAACGTGCATGTTTTTGGTCATAAATTAGCATGTCCTGTGACTTACACAGTGAAGTGTCTTATTTATGTTTTCCCCATGTTTATAACACAATTTTTGGCTGAGATCTGACGATTTCATTCATTCAGACATGATAAATATTCAACACTACCATTTTCAGCCACTAGAGGGTGCTTGATTAATATTTCATGCCAAGTGACTCTTAAAAGGTAAAAGTGGCTATTAATGAGACATTGGCTTGCCATACAGAGCCACCTTCTTCTCGCTCCAGAACTCTTGGAGCAAACGTCAAATCAGCTGAAGTTTGCTGCTTTGCCCAGTTGAAATGCAGCTGATTTGACCATTAAAGTGCATTTATTAAGGAAAAGTTAAACTGAACTTTGCTAGAATTTCAAGTCAGCGCAAACTTTGATATTCATCATCATCATGACCTGAAGCTACTGGCTTATGGTCTTAAAAATTTGTCTGACCTAATGAGTACTCAGTAACAGGAAACAGTGTGTTATGTTTAATGATATCTGTCAAAAAAAAGAAAAAAAGGTTTGTAAGCTCAATCATCCACATAGATAACAAAATATGTTTGAATCGTTTAACCTTCTAATGGTATCTGTCCATACTTTATGACCGTTCCATGTGGAATTCCACAAGGCAGATACCTCGGTCCTCTGCTATTTAGTATTTTTGTACATGACATGCCAAATGTATTGAGTAAGGTATGAATAATACATGATGTATCTTCTGACTGTTTAGATTGTGTAAAAAAAAGGTGCTAAAACAAGAACTACCCTCTGTTTCTGAGTGGGTGATAGAGGACAGGTTAAAACTGAATGTGTCAAAAATGAAGTGCACGGTGTCTTTTGGACCAACTCAAGTGTTACATATTTCTTTAAATGGACAATCTATACAACAAGTTAAAGAGGCCAAACAGCTGGGAGTTAGATTTTCTAGTCTTACATTCTTAAGTCCTGTGTCACCTTGACTGCAGTCCAGCTGTTTGTAGTGCTTCAAAAAAGATCTGGATAAACTGCAGATAGTTCAAAACAAAGCTACAAGATAAGCACGTGGTTGTGATTTTAGGACTAATGTTAATTCATGCATCAAAGCCTGTCATGGATGAAGGTCAGTGTCAGACTGCTCTGCAGCCTTCTTTTCATTTTATATACTGTAAAGTGTAAATTTTATATAAACCCTCTGGCCTTTTCGTACAGTTGTTACCACCTCTAACAAACATGGTTGGAATACAAGACTAGCCTTTGTTATTACTTTTACACTGCATCTATCAGAACTCATGCCCTCAGAAAAACAGCTACAGACTGGAATATGTTGCCTTCTGAATTAACATTAATTACATTGAAATAACGTGTTGTTGTATTTTTTTTTTTGCTTTGTTACATTTGTTGTAGTTAACAACTTGTTCTTTTGTCAGTTTTGATTTATTTGTCACATTCAAAATAAACACAAGGTCACAAAGTGATGTCTCGTGGCTTTGTTTAATGTGTGAGATTTTGAGTTGCAATGTACTATTTGTGTATTTTAATGTTTGTAGCTTATTTTAATGCGTGCAGCTAATATCACATTAATTTTTAGCTCAGTTTCTGTAAAATTGACAGAGTTAAGGCCATATTTGTGTTTTTAAAGATCAGTTGTCTATAGTAGGCAAGTTGAGGTGGGTTGATTCCAATAAATAATCAGTTGTAGACGTGCATCCAATAATTATTTTCGGAAAGTTTCTTTAAAACTCAATGAGTGGTTCATGAAATATTTTGCTAACAGACAATCAGAGTTGACTCCAGCAGTTAAGACTAAAGTTCTAGGCAAAGACTTTGAGCGATGAGTAGCGCATGAAGCTTGTGTTGTGAATGACTCTCGGCTACAACCACGTCAAATTATAGCTCGACACCTGCAACACGAGCTGAGTTACAACAAGTTTTGTGTTTTCAAAGTTAAGTTGGCTGTGCCCTCCATCTTGAACTGAGGTGGTTTCAAATGTTAATCAGTTGTAGAGGTGGATTCAATAAAAAAAAAAAATTCTAGGAGTTTTATCCAAATCTGTCCAGTGGTTCATGAGACATTTTGCTAACAGACGGTCAGAGTTGACTCCTAGACGTTTATGGCAAAATTTTGAACAAATATCTTGTGCAATCTGTTAAACCTCAAATTACCTGTTGGGGATCAACCTCAAATACTATCACACCCAATTTTAAACCAACATCTGTAGACGTGGCAGAGCTACATCCATTTGTGGGCTTTTGAAGGTCAATTGGTTGTGGCGACCATCTCTTGAACTGGGCTGATTTTAAAGCTAATGAGCTGTGGATGAACATCTAATGAATAATTTCTGCAAGATTCAATATTTTTCCCAACAGACAACAGTCTGTGAAGATCCACAACTTCTCCTCCTCCACCATAACCCTCAGCACTGGCTCCCCTCAGGGCTGTGTGTTGAGCCCCCTCCTGT
>JARVGV010000527.1:21373604-21388970 GCA_031762435.1 Hypsolebias longignatus
AAACATGAAAATGAACACAGACATAGTGCTATACAACGTTTTACACACATTCTAGGGAGTTTATCAGTTAAAAAAAAAGTTAATTTTGGGTTTAGTTCCCCTTTAATCTTATCCTTATCCCCTTCAATTCCTAATATTCCTCCTAAACTCCAGACTCTCCCAGTCTCTTTGACAGTCTGAGGTGCTGTATTCAGCTCAGTCTTATAAACAGCACCCTCTCACAGCGGGTCAAACAGTTTGCTGATGACAGCCAAAAACCAACTGGTCACATGATCAAGGAGGACCGCCAGCCCTGCACCAGCCTAATGGATCATTAGCACCCTGATGGTTGTTTGCTATTCACGGAGGGCTGAGTGACAGTTGAACACGGAGGCCTCAACCACTGATGGACGGTTTCTTTAACTACAGCTACTTTGAACATGGCTTTTTGCCATTTTAGCTAGTGCTTTGCCGCTTTCAGACAGTTATGTTTTTTGTACTTTTATCTGATTGGTTTGACTTTTGGTTAGCATTTCACATGTTTTAAGCTAACGTTTGGCTCCTTGTAGCTAGTTGGCCGCTACTTTCAGCTAGTGCTCTGCTTCAGTTTCCAATCAGCGAGTGCTGTCAGTTTTTTTTTGTGGGCGCAGAGCCAGTCGAGCAGGATGCCTGCAGCATTAACGCCATCGGGAGGGAAAAGTTTTGTGTTCCCTTCCTCCCCCTTGCGGAGCGTCCTGTCACTGGTGGAAAATGGCTGCTCAGAGCGGCTCCCTAGAGCTCGGAGAAAACTGAACCAATAAAAAAAAAAGTGCTCGTTTTAATTTTTTTTTTTTTTAAAGTCTCACTTGGCGCCTTTACTCACAGGGAACGACAACTCGAGGACGCTTGGACTCCGAGACATGTCTCGCTGGGTGCCGTCTAAGAAGGAAAAGTATGGAGTTGGTGAGTACAGAAAAACTCTCGTGCTCCATCGCGAGCTAGCTCGCAGAAGTTGGGGGTAAAGATTTCACGGCTTCTCAGCTTTGCCGGAGAAACGCAAACGTTTTAGCAGCGTGGAACCCGTCTTGTTGGCACGAAACACAAAAACAAGGATTGTTGTGTGTCTTTTGTGAGGACTGGACTGGGAATTGTTCGAGGCGCGCCTGTTTCCTGTGTTTTCGGGGCCTGTGCTAAAAGTCACAGTCTGCGCTTCAACGCTTTTCATCGATGTCTGATGCACCGTGAATATTTGTTGCTGTTTCGTCTTTTAATGCCACATCCTCAAATACTTTGAAACTGGGCCGAAACTACACAGACCACACTGTCCCTCTCCTGATGGAAAGCAGCTACATTTACTTGTACTGAGACAGGACACCCATAAGTCTCTATTAGAAAAAGAGAAATACAGTACATGTATTGGTTGTGATTAATAGATGTTTCATATGCTGTTGGGTCAATGTTTTGGCAGCAGGATTACTTTACCTTTTAGTGCTATGAAATAAAGGGACATTTGATGGGAATCAAAGGAGAAAACAAAGACACACAGCTTTATTCTCAATCATTTAAGTTTGATGATCGTTTGTTTCAAAAGTACTAAAGGAAGAGCTGTGGAAACAAGAGAGACATGATTCAACCTTTTTTGAAGAGAGAGGATTGCATCTTCACAGTGTTGCCAGATAGAGTCAAGGTTTTCCAGCCCAAAAGTCTGCTAAAAACCGCCCCATCACACAAAAACCCGCCCCACGATGGGTCATGGCTGGGTCTTCCAACGTTCTTCCACTTAGAAATCATGGAGAGGTCTGAAATTTTCATCTTAGGTGCATGTCCACTTTTAGAGACATAATAAAAAAAAAAAAAAAAAAAAAAAAAAACAAACTGGAAATCACAATGTATGATTTTTTAAAATAATTTATTTGTGTGTTACTGCTGCAAATAAGTATTTGAACACCTGCCAATCCAGGTACCAAATGATTCTCAGTCGGGTCATCTGGACAGTTTCTTTTTTAATAGAAATATTTCGCCCTCTATCTGGAGGGCTTCATTTCCTGATAGTTTCATTTAAAAATTTCAAGTGGTTCATGAGATTTTTTGGTAACTGGCAAACAGACCCACACAGGTACAGTCACAGTGAAAACATTATCACACACCTTTGCATTTTTGGCAGTGGACAATAATAAAGTTAGGTACATTTCATCATTGGTTTTGCCAATCCTTGTCATGCTTTTTTTGTCTGCAATGACAGACACTTAATTTCCTGTTTTTATTTTATTTTTTACAGTTCTAGTTAACGTTTTAAAACTACTTTATAACATGTAACACGTTATGAAGAAACAAGCTCATAAATTACCCCGATTAAAGGCAGAACTTTTTCAGCTTTTTTTCTTTTTCATATTTACCCTTTATTTATACAGGTACAGTAGTCTCATTGAGCCACGAGAACTCATTTTCAAGAGAGACGTGTTTTTTTAGGGAGCAGATGGTGGGGTTAAGGGCCTTGCTCGGGGGCCCAGAGTGGGGCGAATGAGGGTGGAGGCAGGTGTGTTGTTTGACCTTTTTCTACCCACATTTTTTGATGTTGTCTGTACCGGGGCTTGAACCGGCGATCTTCCGATCACAGGCCCACCGTCTCTAACCTCTGCGCCACCACTCCCCTGTATAAAGCTTTCCACAACCTGTAGAATACTGGCAGACTTATAAAAAGGATGGTGTGAAATGTGAGACTAAAATAATCATAGGCAGACATTCCTTCTGTGGTGTGTTTGAGTGCCTAACTAAATCGGATTTTACTGGGTATCTCCTGGTTCAGTTCGCTCAACTTTGTAGCCAATTTCTTATATTTTCCATTAAAATTGGGGTTTTATGATGGTTTATTATTTTTAATGGGACTATATACAAGAGGGGGGACTGTATACAAAAAGCCATGACTAGGCTCCTATCCTTCCATTAATTCTTGTATTAGGGCCAAATTTTCAAATAAAATTTTTATTATTACCAACAAATTTGAGTGTTTTCATCCATAATCTACAGTTATGTTGTGGCGGTAACCGGTCAAGGAGGGAAATGTGACGTCCTTCTCCGCAGCACCATAAATATTCATTTCAGGATGTTGGTTCACTCGCAGATGGTTTTTGCCCATAATCCTGTGTTCAGTTTAATAAATAAGTAGCACTTCAGTGTCATCCACTAAGTGCTTCTGTCAAACCGAGGACATATGATTCTTCATTAAAAGCATAATAACCCAGCTTATTCAACTTTATAGTACACCTCACCTAACTTTTATCACTTCTTCTTTTTGCCTTTTCACCATTTATAAGATGTAGTTTATTGTACGTTTTACTAAAATTTACACAAGAACAGGAACATAAATAATCTATTAAAAAGTTTGCCATTGGTATGACAGCTTATGGGAAATGTTCTTGACCAAAACACAATTAATTTGTTGGGATGTGAACACTGTAGCTTGATTTTGAGAACGTAGGTAGATAGTAACTTAAATATTCCACATCCTGACTGAGTTACTTGCTCTTTTTTTATTCCTTTTTAGAACAACTGTTACCTCGAGGCGAATGCCTGACTTTTGTATTTCAAACATCTTCAATACCATTGGCATTTTCAAAGTGCAGCCCATCTGCTCAGGTGTATTTTAGCCAGTCCAGCCAAAACTCACAACAGCTTTTTAGGAGGAACTCATAACTTAAAACAGTTTTTATTTAAGTCTCCTGTTGAAATCGTGACAACCGAGCTGGGCCAATCATTTGTCAAAGCCATGTTCGTTGAACATCATATCTCCCCTGACCTTGAGCTAATTTCATTACCCATTTTCCTTTTCGTGACGCATGTCAAACAGCTCAGCATAAATTAAGGAGATCTGGGTTTTTTGAAGTCTAGTTATTCTTGTGGCTTTTCCAAAGTGATTCACCGTGGCCCAGGGGAGAGTTGTTTAGCCATCTCCGACTTCTGTGATGAATTAACCGGAAATGCCTTTTGATGCAAACTTCAAGTGTTGTCTCATTAATTCTGTTTCATTGGGATGTTGCTGTTTCTTAAGGGAGACTTCAGAGGCTTGCGGTTCTAGAAAGCAAACCAGGGAACACTAAGCAAAAAGATTTAACTGAATCTACACATCACTTTTGAGACTTTGGCACGGATTGCCCATGAGAGCATGAGCTTTCATGTAAACCGTCTTACTCTCACTCATTCCTTTCCTTTCGAGCTTTAAAAGAACCTATTATAATAACATTTTCAGAACATGAAACTCTGAATTTAAAAGACAGCTCAAGTGCACACGGATATTGCTTCTTTCTATACCACAGTTTTAGGTTTGCCCATATAGGAAATGTTGCTTCCTGAGTGTAAGATCACTGGCTGGCAGCTTATCCAAAAGGACAGTTGGTCACACACTTAGCTTTAAATTATAGTTGCTGTGCGGCTATGATTCACATTTTTAATCTGGTGTGTGGTGGACTGATGACCAGCGACCTACAACTTCAGAGGACTCTTGTTCGGTGCAGGTTAGCGCCAGTTAAAACGCGGGGCAGAAAATACAGACACACTCCGCTCTCAATTCGAGCCGAAAGTAATTTGTTTAGCCCCTGCCTTGCCTTTGAGACAATCATCTCCCACCCACAAGTAGTAGTCTTACAAATATACCTGCAATTAAACGGCAGGCTTGGTTACTACATAAAATCTAACCATATGATATGTTTAAAAAAATGCCCTGTTTTTATTTTATCCTGCTTTCAAACCCTGATGCTTTTTTTCAATGTTAAAAAATAAAGACGTTGATTTGATGAAACCTTTAACTTGCTTTTCTTTCACTGCATTTCAAATAAAACTCGTCTCGAGTTAGAATAAATATGAAAGCTTTGTTTTCGTAACAAAGCTAAAGTGACACGAAATGATTCAGCTGTTTTATTAGAGTGTAATAAAGCAATTAACAGGCAGAGGATGAAGAGCTGTGGTTGTGTGGTCTTTTGCTTGGTGGCATTTCTGAAGTATGCAAAAAGTTGCACAAAGTGGTGTGTTGGCTTTTTATAGTCTCGCACATCCTTCCTCTTGGTTGCGATGCCCATTGTTTGTGTCACTGTGATGCTAAGAAGATGTTGCAGCTCGTGGGAAGGGTGCATCTCTTTTGAACTAGTCTAAATGCTAAGCTAACACATTTAACTCAATCTTTATAAGTTTCTGCCTTGCAGTCTTGGATTATTTGTTTTCATACGCTTGCACCACTTGCAACTTTAACTCACTAAGTTTGTTCTTACTGAGATGCCCCTCAATTCTGTAAAAAAAAAAAAAAAACTTCCTGTTCCTCCAGAATAAATTATTTAAACTTAAAATAGGTGCTATAACCTCAACATTACACCATGAGATCTTCATAAAGTTTGTGATAAATATAGCCTATTTTGTATGACTGCAGCTTGCATGTACCGGTAGTCACATTTATTAGTGGAAACAAAAGAAGAACATTTGCTTTTTCATTTTCTATGAGCTATTTATTCAGGATGACATGGTGAATCTATTCTTACAAGAGAGATATTAAGTTAGCCAAACACAGTATTATTAGTATTAGAGGCGGGTACTCATGCAGGTCTAATTAATGCAGCACAAGTGTCAGCACAACAAACTCTTTAAAGCAGTCTTAACAAACTCTAATCTAGCTGCCGCTTTACGATTTAGTACCGTTGCCTAATTCATGTTTATCCTAAAAAAAATGACTGTCCACACAGTTGGGACTTGCGGTAAACCAAAACTTACCTCCCCAGTTCCTGCAGCTGAAAAACCTTGTATTGAAACAGAGGCTTAGGATACAGGAATTGAAGCCGCTGCTAATTCTGCTATACCTCGCAATCTTATTACTTAATTTTACCAGCCCAAAGGATCAATATTGAGGAAGATTCTAAGTATTCTAATAGTAAAGCTGAACTCACCCATTTCTAGTTTATAACCCTTTTAAATTGAACTACGTACAATATCAGAAATGGATGCTAGGACTGTATTTATTTTTCTTGTGGGTGTGGGGTGTGTATGATAGATGTGTTAATAAAAACACTAACTAGGAAACATCTTTATCTTCTGCAGAGATATTTTGAAGAAGTAACTGCCTAATAAATTAGTTTTTTAATCATGCATATCAGGAGCTGCTCAGTAGCCTGCAGATTTTTGTCACCGTAAATTGACCTCAGATAGGGGTGTCCCTATACTAGTTTTTTTAATTTATTTTTATTTTTTAGATTTAATTTAAGTACTTCAGTTTGAGTACTTGCCAATACTTATTACCAATATGTACCAGTGTTTCCCCTACCATTATACAAGCAGGGCGCCTCACCCTATCAACAGAACCGAGTGCCCTGCCTACCAGACCAAACCAACCCCCACCCCCACATGGTTGACTACTGCCAGCACTGACGTAGCGCTAAGCTAGCGGTGTACAATACAGACACACTAGCTAAAAAGCTAGGCAGTAGGGGTGCACCGATTGCAGTTTTCTGGCTGATTACCGATCACCGATCTCTAAAAAGTCTGACCTGCTGATTCCGATTTTGGCCGATATCGATTTTGTTTTATAAGGGACACTGTCAGGTGTTATAAGGTCACAATGCGCCCTCAATTTTCCAATCTTTTTTTTTTTTAAAAACAGACCCTTGAACAATATCCTAGAAACAATGCAAACTTGTTTTAACTGGCCATGAGGTAGCACTCCGAAATCTAAAGGAAGTTCAGACAATTGTTGTTAAAACTACAAAAAAATCTGTAAAATCGGTTTTTCATGCAAGTATCGTCCGATTTCCAGTTTCCCAAAATTAAGGAAATCGGGGCCGATAACCCTTTAAAAAAAAATTTCCCATTCATTTTCTGGTATTTGTACACCACTAATTTTATATACTAATGCAAACAAACACCGATAACAAATATTGGATCCATGTTGAATTTTTTAGGTAGGAGGCATCATAAATTCATCTTGTATCGTTGATATCGTAAAATACATTTTCCACTCATGAAATAATCCCAGTAATACTGTGAATGGTTTGTTTCAATGCAGCCCTTCTTTAAACCCTGTCAAGCCAATAGTTCAGATATCAGATGATTCATACCAACCGTATGGATATAATAATATATATATTTTTGGCAACTAAATACTAAGATTTAAATTTGATGATTATTAGGTTTCCACTCTCAAGGTTTCCATTAGATGGTGTTCCTTAATCCTTGTCAAAGCCTCAGATACCATCCTCATCTTTTCTCTTTTGAGGTCATTATGACATCGCTGTTATTAATTCTGAAAGAGAATTATATATTAACTGTGGGCTGTGTTGCTTGCTAAGCCCATTCTAATAGTACAGCTCCCAATGGCTTGCTGTGAGATGGTGGCTAAGACAAATGACAGCTGGCCTATTTAATCAGTGCATAGCTAAGTGGTTCCACTCTATTCCTTCTTGGCTCAATGCAGAGACAAAGCAAAGGCCCCTTTTACATCTTGCTTCAACCATAAATATCTATGGGGGATTACAGAAAAAAAAGTCAGTATCGTTCAAGTTAATGTTAAATTCATGCAACTGGGAGTGTCATTTGCCTTTAGTAATTACTGTGCCGATCAATCAGATATTGGATCCTACAACCCTACATGCTTTTCTTTTTTATATGACACAACATGGAGATGCGTCCGTAGACTATAAATAATTGGGAAGGTGCTAAAAACAGACTCATGGATCTGAAGTGAGTCAGCGTCCTGTTGAATCAACACCTATAATCCTTTTTGGAGCTTTTTGTTCATAGCTTTGGTCATTTCAGTTTACACAACAAACCCCGGAGACAGATGGATCTCACAAATATAAATATCACACTTCTGTATGTTTGTTGTGAAAAATGTCAACCCAAAATGTAAAAACCCAGAGTATTCTATCTCACCAAGCACTGTCTCAGGGTGAATAAATGTGACAACGCTGTGATATGAAACCAAAACAAAAAAGATCCAAAAATACCTCGTTTGAAATATTTGTATGATTGATTGTCTTGATGATGTTTGCAAATACTGTAGGACTTGTTGTCATCATGGGTGAAGTTGACACAAATAGATCTGAGAACCTTTATGGTATGTGACAGAGGCAGTGAAACATATTATAGTTCCTGTTCCTCTTTCTCGGTTACGGTGATCTCCACACCGATTGTGGACATTCTGAGCATCTTGAGCTTTGGTCTGAAAATAATACTGCTGTGCCGCTTTGAATCGCTTGACAGATGAGTAACGGTGTGCAACAAAGATTACTGATTTAGACATGCTCTTACACATTTACATTCAGTTACGGTAGTTGGATTTTATATGCGAGAACCTTCAGCAAGGCTGCACTTTTACCTTCTCCAGTTGCTATTTTAAACACATTGTGGGATATAATTGTCTCAATCAGAAATCCGTGGAACATGAGCATAAATGTGCTTTCATGAAACAAAATACAAGTTAGGCAAAGTTTATTTTACATGACAGGGTTATGAGGACCACAAAAAAAAAATAAAAATAAAAAAAAAATAATGCCTACTCTTAAACCAATGCTGTTTTTATTGTAGATAAAAATCTGGTTTGAACAAAAGTAAACTGCCTTATTTTGGGTGGTTCTAATTGCGTTATGTGAAGTTTGTAAAATTATTAATTAACACTATTGGATTTACTACCTTCAAAAAGCAATCTTTAATCAGATCATCTGCCTTCTTGGTATTTTTTGTTAAAGTCCATCAAGGAAATTAAAAGGTCTGTTAACTAACAGTTAAATTTTCTTTTTCTAAAATGTAACTATTCTTATTAATCTGGATCAGCATTTGTATAAAGTTTTTATTGGTAATTCCACCTCACTGAACATGTATGTATCCAAACAACTATTTGTGTATTTTATTTTGAATCTGAGTCATTTAATTTTTGTATTTATTAAAGGTTTATTAAAAATAACAGTCAACATTTTTTCTTTGGGATTGGAAATGAAAATACAAAGATCTAATAAAAATCCAAACTAAACTTTTTATTTGCCAACTCATACACTCAATTTGCTGTTCTTTAGAATTGCATA
This sequence comes from Hypsolebias longignatus, assembly GCA_031762435.1. NCBI lineage: Eukaryota > Metazoa > Chordata > Actinopteri > Cyprinodontiformes > Rivulidae > Hypsolebias > Hypsolebias longignatus. The sequence continues at coordinate 21,382,616 of JARVGV010000527.1, forward strand.
GCACTATTGCTGGACTTTAAAGTACTGGTACTTGGATATGTCTAACGAGTCAGTTCCTCTGGATGGATTCTTTGTTGAAGTAATGTTTAGTCTTTTATCCAAAAGACTTCTTCATTCTGAGGAGCTGCAATAAATTCAGTCTTATAAATAGCACTTTCTCATAGTGGATCAACCAGTTTGCTGATGACAGTCAAAACTACTTGTTCACATGTAAAAGGAGGACCATCAGCCTAATGACTGATCGTTAGTGCCAGTGGCTGTTTGGTTTCCCTGATATAAGACTGATCACAGCCCTTCTGACCCTGAACAGCATATACAATATTACTCTGTGCCAGGGGACTGGATCTTTGGGATGAACCAGTCTTTGCCGTAATGCATTTTGGGGTTTGAAAGCCACTGGGATGTCATGTTTAGAAAACAAATACTGTGTCTGAGTTTCTCTGAAATTCCTGCAACATATGGAATGACCACTGATCTGGGTCTGGATTCCTCCTTTTCACCTGAGGCTGGCTAGAGTCTGGTTTGTGTTTCTTCTCTGCTTTCAGGAAGGCCCAGTTAGGATATCCACATTGCTCCAAGGCCGGTCTTTTGCGGGATTTCTGCTTCTTCCTACCTCGAGTTAGATGGGACACTGTCTGTTCTGTGGTACAGAGTCCTTGATGACTCCTAACTTGTGCTCCAGCTGGTGATGGGAGTCAAACTGGGGCGGAAGTTATTTGTGTCTTTAATGTTAACAAACACAAACTGTTTTTTGTTTTCCCACAGTTTAAAAAAATCCTGCATAATATTCACTTGGTTGCTACAGATATAGAGTTGCAATTCAAAGTTTAAATCCTTGTTCAGGAAAAAAAACAATCACTTTAAAAAACAACCATTACAGTGAGTCTCATCTAACTAGTCATTACAATAATTATCACAATTTTCAAACATTTTCTTTTCAGAGAAAATACCATTGTCAGTTTCTTTGCCATCATAACACGCACAACACTCCATTTGTAGCGCACAAAGGTCCTACTTTCAGGACCAGATATTGCTACCAATTTTTAAATTTCGGTTCAGTTTTAATTAACGTTTTCCAATTTGTGGAACCTACCATCATAATTATGACAAGTAAACCTACAAAACAAGGAATGCCTTCAGAAACAAACAAACAAAAAAATACAACCAACTGAAAATTCACAAATAAAATTAATACGTATAAGAATGGAAAACAAACAAGAGTAGATGAATGTGGAGATTTTAAGAAAGGGAAACTCCTGTAAGTGTTTACACATTTGTGTTTAACTTTATCCTCGCTTCACTGAGAATTAACTTTGAGTTATTTAACTTTGTATTGCTGTTGGCAATAAAATGGCTTTTACAGCTCAATAAGAACAGGGATACCCCAAAAGCCTGGTGTGAATGGGTAAAACAAAGAAGTAGGGACAGGTATGGTGAAATGAGAATCAATGTAAACATCCTCAAAACATCCAGCTGACCTTGTTAGCTGACTTTATTCTATCAGAATGTTGGGCTGTGCCAGGCTGCCTGTACATGAGCTCACATTTCATGACCTGTCTCTTTATAATGCGGAAATTATGGGTCTTAAGGACTTGCTCTTCGGGAAAACGCATTTCCGAAACACCTCAGAAGGCAGATTCTAGTTGTAAGCTGTTGGCAGGTGGGAATGAGGATGTACCGTAAAGATTAATGCCTAAGGCATAAACACACAAGCTGTTACTAGAAACCCAAAAGCTAAAGTAAATTCTCCACTCAACATGTTTATTTGCTTGTGTAAACTTCATCAACTGGATTTTTTTTAATTGCACAGTGTTGGATTAGATTTCTTTAATCCAATGTTAAGATTAATTTTAAACAGAAATCTCAGGACTCAGCATCACTGGATTTGGCCAGATTAAACAAATGCCAACACTCATTAGCAGCAGTCCAAATTAATGTTGCATTTGTCGCCTTTAGGGAGCCTAAAGTTGTCTCACTGATGCTCGCTCACATCCCAGCTTCATTTTGCTTCTGACTGAAAAACTGATAAATGCATTGATTTTTTTTTTTTTTTGGATTTTTTTTTGTTGTCAGATAATCATCTTTTTACCAGAACTTGAACTGTTCTCTTTATTTTATTTTGGGTACATACACCTTTTAGTAAAGTAAAGTTGTTAATCTTGTTGGTCTATTGCTTGTTCTGTGCATTGACCTGCATGCTAAAAGTTTTTAGATTATAGTCCATACTCTTTCATTCAAGGTTTGGTTGCATAACTGTTTTTGTTGTTTTCTTTGTTATAACTGTTTCTATGTACTCTAACGGTAGTTGACTTGTTTTTGTGAAGAACTCCTGTTTTGGTTTCAGTTTCTGCTCCAGTTTGAATGAGGAAATCATTGATACTGACTAGTTTATGATAGATTGGTTGAGTTTCTCCAGGGTATGCATCATTGTATCTTTTTTAATAAGCGTTTACAAATTGATGGACAACAATTGTACTCTACCGGTATATGCGCTTTGAGTGTCTTGATAAGATAGAAAGGTGCTATATAAGTGCAGTCCATTTACCATTTAACATATATGAACTGTACTCTATGTTGTCTGTGTAAAACAGGTCTATCTTGAAAATGAGTCCTCGTGACTCAATGAGACTACCTGTATAAATAAAGGTTAAAAAAAAAAAAAAAGATAGTTGCTTTTCTAAGACCATTGTTAGTGTCTCCTTAACATTGGGTTAACATACACCTAAACTAGGTCTAAAAATACCCCTAAAATTAGGTTTATCATTTGCATTGGGTTAGCAACTCTACCCCTCTTTGTATTCCAAATTAAGAAATAAAAGATTACTTAGTTTTACATATATTTTAGCTACCTAAAGGTAAAGATGGGTAATGGACTGTATGTGTGCACAATCTTCCAAAGCAAAAAGATTGTAGGGTCCTCTATAGTGCACATTCTATCCATTGTTGTTCTATACTTAATGGTGAGGGTTTTTTTCCCCAGCCAAACCACACTATTTGCTATCTGATAACGACACCCAAAGCATACTCTGAGCACTACACATTGGCATCAATCCTGTTTGTTAGCAAAATATCTCATAAACCACTGGACAATAAAACAATAATTCAAAAACCAATCATTGAGTGTATGGGGGAGTGGTGGCGCAGTGGTTAGACGGTGGGCTTGTGATCGGAAGATCGCCGGTTCAAACCTCGGTACCGACAACATCATTCGCACCACTCTGGGCCCCTGAGCAAGGCCCTTAACCCCCACCATCTGCTCCCTAACAGGTCTCTCTTGAAAATGAGTTCTCGTGGCTCAATTAGACTAACCTGGATAAATAAAGGTCAAATGAAAAAAAAAAAAATGTCTACAACTCATTAACCAAATTCAAGATGACCACCACCACTAGTTAACTGTAGCCAATGGGATAAAAGACCACAGCTCAGTCAATTTTACAGATATTGAGCTAAAATTTGGTGTGGTAGTTAGTGGTTATGAGGCATCCTTACACATTCTCTGAACACTGACACACCTCTCAACCAGTGTTGCCAGATAGTCAAGGTTTTCCAACCCAAAAATCTCTTAATAACCACCACATCACAGAAAAATCCACCCAATCAATATATTGTTACATTATACAGTATTTACTGTTTGAACATAAACGCACAACAGTACAAGCCAAGGTAATTTAACATGTAGCAAAATGCAACAATCCAACAAAAATCTTCCCAGAGTTCCCAGCAAAATCAGAACAAAAACCGCCCAGTCCGACAACACTGCTCTCAACATCTTACAATATTACATGGATACAAATTTGACCAAAACTGCTGTAATGCCGCCATCCATTTTCAGCACAAGACGATTTTAGTGAAAACTGTCATAAAAAGCACCTGTGATGTTTTCCTTTAAGAAATGCTAGGCCTTCTGTTTCTTCTCTGGTGAAGTTTCTTTCCCAAAAGAGGCATTGTTAAACTTCCTGTTTTCATAAAGAGTACCAACATTTCCTTCTGGCATACTGGAAGGGCCTTGTCTATTGTGATAAAGTAATACCTCAAGGAGCATTTCCTGAGTGCTTTTATAGGAACAAAAATGTGGTTTTACCATTCTGTGTAACTGCTCAAATGCAGTTAATTAAATTTGAGGTTAATTACAACAGCAATATATCAACCTTTCAGCTAGAAGCAAAGCTAAAATATATACAGTAAGAGGAAACTTAGTGGTTCTGTTGGTATTTCTCTGTCTTGAGCTCACTGTCCTAATTTGCTACTAAATTAAAGCCATTGGTTCCAGTCTGAATGCTTAAACCTCTTATTAAACTCTGTTAAAGATAAACTTGGAATTAATTATCATGTTTGCTTTGTGTGTCACTGCCTGCACTCTCCTCATCCAAGTTCTTCAAGCTTAAAAGCTTTTTTTTTTAACTACACACACCTCAAATCTTTAATAACTATTGAATTATTCCAGTTAAATCCTAGTGGATTACATTGATGTATGTTTTTATGAAGTTGGTTTAAACTGATTTTTCTGTTCGGACTGGTATTTACTGGTGGGGAATTAGGAAAGCAAGAATAGGTATTGAATTAAATATCCTTCTCAGACTGAGCTCTGATGGCCTACAAGCCTGCTTTATTTTAATCCTCTTAGCATTCTTTATAAGTTGGTAATACTTTTGTATTGTATTTGTTTTGCAAACAGAGTTTTGTGATATAAATATCTGAAGCAAAAGAGCTTTGTTCACACTCACCTTGAGATAAGAAGGCAACAACTTCCTTCTAGACAGTTTCTGAAAATTTTCTCAAAAGGTAACTAAAAACTATTTTATTAAAAGAAAGGTTTCACTTTTCTTTTTATCGCCCACAGCTGAAAGGGAAAATTTAACATTTTTACTGGTCTCTGTGCGTTTATGTTCTCTACATGAATCACTGGATGAATTGAATGAAACTTTCAGAAAGTAATCATTGAATCTAAAACTGATTCTATGTTAGACATAATCCAATTCAAGACAGCTGCCAAAACCAGATGACCTTAGCGAATCCAAAACGTTAAAATAAGATTCAGTAGTAGCTGCTGACATCATATATTCTGAGCATAACATCTTGCAATGTTGCAAAAAATTGTACATATTATTTTTAGGGTTTGTCCAAAATTTAAAAAAGTCTTTCTTCTTTAAAACTTCATCTGTCACTCAGTCTAGGATAGTCGTTTACATTAAAGCGTCCCTCAGAGAATACAGCATCCTCTCTGTGTCTACACGGCTCCTCTTTGCTACCTCCGTCTTCCCTCTGAGACCTAAGTGCAGCTGGAGTGGAATAATCATCCTCTATTCATTCTTGGTGCACGGAGAAGGGTGTTCTCAGTCCACTCTATGCTTGTCACAGTGCTCCTCTTTCAACTTAAGCACTGTATAAAATTCATATCCCCTTGCTCACTTTCCCTGCTTATTCCTATTTTCTTTCCAAACGTCAGCTATTTTTCCCCCCTCCACTTTCTCACACATGATTGTACTCTGAGACTGGTTGTTCTTATCCATCCTTTGTTGGCCTTTGGGCAGAAATATGCATAAACTAACTTATCTACACGTCCAGTATTTCTTTTTTAACTCTCTCTTCAGGCTTTATTGAATCTCACTGAAAGTAATTTTTATACACTTTAAATACATAATTAAAATTATGAATATAATCTTAATTTATTATAGCAAGTTATTACGTTATCATCATCAGTCGCCAAGAGGCAAAGGCAAACTATGCTTTTACCCATATTTGTGTGTTTTTGTGTCTGTGACCAAAAAATCCTATGAATTTGAATGATACTCGAGCCAAATAATCCTTTAGTGTACATCTATAGCTGAGACTTTCATGAAATAGTCACTGAATATGCCTCTATAGCTGTTAACGTTTGGAAAAAATTTCCAAATAAAATAGCCACCACAGCCAGCTGACCTTATAAAAGTCAAAACTGGCTATATAAGTCAGATATTGTGCTAATATTTAGTGTGATTGTAGCGGAGAGTCATTAACAACACATACCGTATTTTCCGCCGTACACGTCTCCGCCCTATAAGTCGCATCAGTCCACATATGTCTAATAAAGTGGATAACTCCATAAATGCGTTGCTTCACCATATAAATGGCATCTATTATGCGTCACCGCTGACGTGTTGCATTTGTTACGCATCTCCACTGACAACCCGGAAATGTTGGCCGGTGTTGTGCCAAAAATTGATTGGCTGTCAAATGGCGACCACGGGAGCGTGCACGAGACAACTTTAACAAGAATTTAACAAGATTAACACTTAAAAACAATTACAGGTAGTCCCCGAGTTACGAACGGGTTCCGGACCTAAGGACCGTTCGTAGCTCGATTCTGCCGTAGGTC
>JARVGV010000527.1:21474703-21489752 GCA_031762435.1 Hypsolebias longignatus
ATTTAATTCAAAGTTGCATTAAATCTGTATTTTAAAAAAATCCAATAATTCTCAGTTGGGACGTCTGCACAGCTTCTTTTTATAGAAACGTTTCACCCTCCAAAATTGGTTTATAAATATGGGGGGAAAAAAACTCCATAAATATGTGGCTTCGGCCTATAAGTCGCAGGGCATGTAAATTATGCCAAAAATGTGACTAATAGGCCACAAAATATGGTATATACAGAGAGAGATTAAGGCGTTTTAACCCCTTCCCACACTCTTGCAATATTCTAAACAATGTTTCTAAACTGTAAACGCTCTAAAAGAGCACAGCATGTCATGATTTCAACTCTCTGTCATCTACCAGTGCTCTCGGCCACGCCCATTTCTCCGCTGCAGAGTGGAGATATGACACGCTGCAGGAGGAAGCTTCTCCTGTAGCTGTGGGCTGCATACAGGTGCAGCAGGTGCTAAATCCATGTCTATCGTGGCCATCCATCAATCAGCCAGTCGTGTGTCATATCCAATCTTACTTTGAAAAACCACAATAGAGCGAGTCCATGAAAAGCAAACCAAGAGGTAGCGAGGGACTCAGTATTCAGCTTTCACTCAATCAGTGCAAAGAAAGTAGAAAGTGTGTCTGCAGACAGTGAGTTGAAATGACTCAGTGAAGAATAGATGATCTTTTTGACTTATTTGTTGTTTTTTTTTGGTTAATTTGTGTAATTTTCTTGTTTTCCTGACATGACATGCATCTGTAATTGCTTCAGGGCCCCACCCAGTGGCACGTGCAGATCATCATGGAGCAGCTGCTGAGGACCATTAACAGGACCGTCATCTCCATGGACCGTGACTCTCCTCACATCGTAAGTTTGTCAGCCTCGCTGCAAGTGTCCGCAGTGCGGCCACTCGATACCTGCTTCTTTTTCTTTTCCAGATTTGCACATCCAGGTACACTCACAAACACACAGACGAAACGGCACACACACCTTTGAAAGTCTTTGAACTCCCAGAGGACTGAAACAACTCTAATCCAAAACCATCATTAAAACTGCCTCCCACCTCTGCAGATTGCTTTTTAATTCTTACCCAGGCTCCTGTCTTTCTTCAGGGACTTGTTTATGGTTTACCTATTATAGTTTTTTCTTTTTGTTTTCCTTCCTTTTTTGTGTGTCTGATCCTCACTTATTTGTACACATCTAATGCTGCGTGCTGTAATCTAATCACTAACCCCCCCCCGCTGTTCCCGTGAGCCTCCGTCTTCCAGTCTGTCCCAGCTGGAGCTTGATAGCAGTTAATGTTCTTATCAGTCATTGTGTAAATATGCTGTCTGCCTGATGCGTTTGAGGTTTTATGGATTTTTGTCAGTTTAAAAAGGCCAGTGAATGTCTATTCTACATTTGGAGGCATACAAATAGACTTCTGTTTGCTTTGCCTCATTTCACATGTTAATTAGAGATGAATGACGTTGTCTTTAATTTTTGAAGTTACACTTGGGTCATAAATAGGCCTGTTGCGATAAACAATAAAAGATTAAATCGGAAGATAAATGAAAATGATAAAGCTCATTTTCATTTATTGACTTTATCGTTTCTTCGTGGATGACAAAAGGCTCAACTCTGGTGCTCTTCACTGACCCCTCCCGTTCTCTTTAAAATCAATTTCAACCATCCAAAATTGCGTTTTTGGATCGTTAAAAGAGCTCAAACCACACTGAGCGTCCGCCATTTTGAGAACCGAAGAGAGACAGCTCATTTCACGTCAAGTGGTCTCGAGCCAAGAAGAGGGAAAAGCCGAAAGAAGACGACGACGACGGGCTGCTTGCTCTCTCACTATCCATCCTTCGGTTCAAGCAGCTATCTAGTGGTTGAAAAAAGGTACTAGGCTCAAAACAAATTAACCAACATTTCTTCTTAAATTTGACAATAATTACTAATTATTGTCAAATTTCAAACGATATAATTTATCGCAATAATTTCTGAGACAATTAATCGCCCAGCAAAATTTGTTATCGTGACAGGCCTAGTCTTAAACATGAATTTTATTCCACAGTTGATGAATGAGTTAATCCTAAATGTACTTACATGTACCTATGTGCTTTTAACTGTGTCTGTGTGGATGCAGTGATTGATTATTTTTAACATAATATGGTATTCTGCTGTTTTAAGGTTTCACCAAAACTAATATAATCGAATCATTTCTCAACATAAAATGACTTGTGCCTAAATCTGGCATGGAAGGCAGCGGGTGAGATGCATTCCTTCAAGGAATGCTAGACATTTAATTTTGGAAAGAGATTGTAGCTGTTCGTCTTGTCAGGCATTCCAGCATTGCACTGAGCTAATTCAGGAGCTGGGGAGCCCTCTGTTGTGTAACGGATTGCTTGTGTGCATCACGCTGAATGATATAAACCTAATGAAGCCACGAGCTGAGCCCAGGCTGCCCTGTTGCCTAATTTTCATACCACACAGCTACTTGGAGGGGGTTCAAGTTAGGACTCCCACTCACTCCAGTCTTTTTATTCTGTTGTCAGACCCAGACTGTTTTATTAGTGTTCAAAAAGTTGAGCTGAATATATCCGTGCGTATTAAAAAGCGAGATCGCTCTCCCGCACATCTGTTATTAAAACCGAGAACAGCTGCCTTTACATCTCTTTGCCATTCCCTCCTCTTTTGTTTCTCCCCTGCACAGGGTTTGTTTTGATCAGATGTGGAGCGCGGCGATCATTTTCGTCTGGAACGCTGTCAGGATGAGGGCGGCGCGTCTCCTCTGCTGCGTTGCTCTTGAATTAGACTAAGTGCATCTATTTCGGCGTTCTCCTGCAGTGTTGGTGAAATGCTGCTCCCGGCGCTGAATGACACCGTCAAAGACCAGCGTCCTTTCCAGTTAATGAAACTACTCCACCTATGACTCCCCATGGCCCTCACCGAAACTGTCTGCTTTGTATACAAATGCTGCCGCTGCCCTCTGCCTTCCTTTAAAAGTCCTCCTAGCTACAGCTTTCTTTTGTCCCCTGTCCCTTCTGACCCGTGCCTTTTGTCAGCTTCTACCTTTAGAGCTACTGAGTCATTGTACTTGACTGCCCTGACATTTCCCACTACCTAAATGATATTTTGCATCGGTGTCCTTTTTACACAATGGGATTTAGAGGTCATATGAAAGTCTGCGGTTCCCCCTGTTGTAACACTTTATATAGTACAGTAGTGACGACATGAGCTGCATGTCAACGAGTCATTAAAGCTAAAGGCCTAGGATTTCTTGAAGGCATGCATCTCGCCCTCTACAGTTTAATGTTGAGAAGTGATGTCATTGTGATGACTCAGGTGCTGCCCCATCAAATTTTAGTGCAGGATTTGTAAAACTGACAGAGTGTAGTCCTTTTTGTCTTCGCTAATTTCTACAAGCTTTGGCAGCCGTTTTGAGGTGGATTGACTTCAAATGTTTTTCACTGATAGATGTATGATGCGTGATTACTTTCTGGGAGGCTCATTTAAATCTGACCATTGGTTCATGGGATATTTTGCTAACAGACCACCAGGAACAGCTTGTGTATTGCTCAAGTTTTCGGCAACGGTCTTTCACTATGAGTAGCATTGTGTTTATGCGACTTTCAGCTACAACCACACCCAGTTGTAGCACAATATCGGTAAAGCCGACTGTATTTTAGTTTTAGCCATAATTGTCTTTTCTAAGCTCAGTTGGCTGGGGCGGCCATCTTGAATTTCATTGGCTCTTAAAGTTAATGAACTATAGAGGTACAGCAGATGAACATTTCATGAATGTTGCATTATTATCCATCAAGCAGGTCTTGCAGTATTTTGCTAACAGACAGATTTGACGCCCATGGGTAATGCCAAACAATGTAAACACATATTTTGCACAGTGTTGGCGCTCGGGGTAGACATAAAGGATCAGTCTCAGCTACTACCACACCAGGTTTTAGCTTGGTGTGTGTAAAATGGTCTAACTTTGTTAACTCACACAAACAAAGGCAGCCCATTGTTGCTCCACCTTAATGCTAACTGTGTGAACCAGTTAGCGCTGTAAGACGTGTCACAGCGTTCTAATCAGAGCTGCCTACTCTGCAGGCACACGGCACGCTGCCGCTGCTCACACAACACCAACCGCCGACCTTGCTCCTCTGAGTGGCAGCCTCTTACATTTAGATTTATGCATTAACTTCCAGCTCCCCGTCTCTCCTCTCACTCCCCCCCGGCACCCCCCACGCTCCCGCTCGCAGCGGCGGACGCAGAATGTTGATGAGAGCGATCGCAGCGACGACGTCGGCTTTGTTGCTTGGTGTCACTGCAGTGTTGTGCCCGTTGGCGGCGTGGACGCGTCGTCGTCGCACATTTAATTCGTCGGACGTCCTGCTTAAGCCTGCACCTTCTGTATTCATGCCCACGCTCGTGCGCAGGTTGAAACAACTCTTTTAGAATACGTTCAGATCAGGAGAACAGCAGAAAGATGTCGCCTGGTCCTGCTGAAGCTTTACCTTCATGCCCTTGAATAACACTCCTCTGGTTGTGCCTAGATGAGCCCCGCAGATGCTCTGGAATAGTAATTAATGTCCTGCGTGCAGGACTGATTCCTACTTCCTAGACGTCCACAAACACAACTAACATTATGAAAGGCCTAGCATTTGTTGAACGAATGCATATCGCCCGCTCCCTTTAATGCCACAGTTAAAAGATCATCTTGTGCAACCTTATGCATTATAACCAACAAAGTTCAAAGTCATCTGCACTTTTTTTTTTTTTTTTGAGACATTTCGTCCTTCATCCAAAGGACTTCATCAGTCGGAGGAGCCACAACAAAGTCAGTCCCACAAGCAGCACTCTCACATAGTGGGCAAATCAGTTTGCAGGTGATAAAATGGTTTCTGGAGTCCGTCCTCTCCCCTGTTGACTCCTCGGAGGCAGCCGTGGCCAAAACTGTTCAAAACATCCAAGTTCATGCTCAGTGAATGGTGTTTTGAGTTTGTTGTGGCTCCTTGGACTAATGAAGTCCTTTGGATAAAGGACGAAATGTCTCAAAAAAAAAAAAAAAGTCCATATGACCTGACTGAACTTTGTTGGATTTTTTTTTTACTTGGATTATTGAGATGAACTTTGATCTTATGCATTATATTTCATGACCTTAGAAAAACTAAAAACTATCTGCTTGTGATAGTAGCGCAGTGGATTAGCAGTTTCCTCCCAGCAATATGTTCCTAGGTTCAGGCTCCGGCTGTGGATCTGGGGTCGTTCTGTGTGGGGCTTCCATGTTCTCCTCATGTTTGAGCGGGTTTCTCCAGGTACTCGCATCTTCATCCCTTCAGGCCCCTTTGATAAAGAGAGGGGTGATCTCTGTGGGATTTTCCTGGTGAAATAAAGTTTAAATAAAAATAAGTCAAGATGTAAGTTTTATGGAGCAGAAATTCAAAGATAACTTTCTCCAAAATGTGTTGCGCTTTGACTGAGACGAGCTAAGAACATGTGTTGGTGGTAAACTGCAGTCGTGTGGAGTTCCTCAGACGATTTCCCTGCAGCGTGCAGAAGGAACGGAGTGGAAAGCTGCAGGGGAAGGGCCCTGTGTTATTGATTGACAATACGGGGCTGACTGCCTATTGGGGGGTGGGGGGGGGGTGGGGTTTGAGCAGTTTATTTTCTGCACGCGCTCGCTGACTCAACTGCACAACAGCCACATCCCAGTTTCGCCCCTTTACATCAAACTCCTTTCCTGTTTTACATGTCTTTCAGATGCACTTGTTTTTTAATGAGTTTCCATCTAAGTGTTTTCTTTTCACATCTTTCTGCCTGCGCTCCCTCCCCCCTCTGTTTCTCCTGCTGGCCAGACTGCTGCAGAGCTCAGAGAAGCATAGTGAGATATGGCGATGCATCATAATGCCTCAAAACATGTACGCCTGCCTCTGTGTGTATAAATGTATATCGACTTCTGGACGACTTCTTTCTATATTTTGCTAAACCTGACCGAGTGCTTCTTTACCTTTAAATTCTTGTTTTTTTCTTTCTGCAGCGGCTCGTGAGAGATTTGCGACCTCCCTTGTGAAAACCGCTCAGACTAAACCACAAAGGACTCGGTTTAAAAGACAACGAGATGTTAAGCTGCACTGGATGTCATGTTTGTACCGCCCTCACACTGGGCTTTAAACATCCACTTAAAGGGAAGCCCCATGGAGGCAGCCTTTCTGTGGGTGAGAGCGGGGAGAGGATGGTGTTGCCCTCCAGCCAAGCTGCCTCCCCCGTCTCTGCATCTCTTGGGCATCTGCTCAGACCTTTGTCCTTAGCTTGTCTCTTAGTTCTTGTTGCACTTAGTTCCTAGTCCAAGCGCGTTACAGTTTTGATGTCCTACAAGCCTCAGTCATAAACGGGCTCCAAAGCAGGAGACACTCTGTGCTGCTCTTCTGTTGTATTCTAGTCTCGTGCTGCGCCGCCCAGCCACATCAAAGCGACTCTAACCAGTTTTTCCTCCACCTCCTCCCGACCTATTTCAAAGTCTCCTCTGTCCACCAATCTTTTGAAGAGTGGCGGCATGACCGGGGACTTCTCTTCCATCATATCCGCCCAGCTCGTGGTGGCTCACGGCTGATGGCCGCCACCTGTTACCGTGGTTACAGACAGGCACCGGTCCGGGCTGTTCGCGACCGCCACTCTCAGCCTCCTCTCTAGGATTTTTTTTCTGGCACGGAAGAGCAGTGCAGACATGCCTGAGGGTTTGCTAATGATGCTTGTGCGTGTTTAGCGTTCATGCATATTACGCACTTAGGGTGAGGGTCCCTGCCCGAAATGGAGGTCCCGCACGACGAGGGGCACAAGCAGGATATAGCCTCTTTGGCCTTAGGTTCTGACCCTATAGTGGGGATGGGTGCCACAGCCATAGTGAGATGAGAACTGATTCGTTGTGACATATTAACTGTCCGTCGCTAAAGCTAGCCGCAGGCTTAAAACCGGGCTAACAGCTAGGCTAAAACGAACGGGGAAAAAAATACGCTCGTCGTAGCACGTAAGCTGGAAAGAAAAACCCTAAAGGTGCCAAGCTAATGCTACCTCTAAGGAAAGCTAGCTCACCTTGACGTGTTAGCTTGAGTTACACATGTAACCTCTATAAACTGAGCGGTATGAACAGCTCGCCTTGACACGGTCACCGCTCACAAATGTAGCAAAGATACTTCTCATGAAGCACCAACTTACTCAACACGGTTCAAGCTAGGAATGCATGATTTTGAATTTTTGACAGATAGGCTGATATGTTAAAACTTATTTGGCTGATAACAGATACCTATAGTTTTAATAGACTTTCCTTTGTCAGAACATATTCCTCTTATTTAAGCTTATTTGCTACAAAAATTGTGTAACAGCTGTAAGAGCTGTTGACATATATTCAGTAACAGCCTTATGATATACATAGCACTTTAACTTATATTAAATAAAAAGTGTTGAATGTTATTTATTAGCATTAGCCACCTGCGATGCTGCCTCACTTGTGGAGGCTTGTTCCAGGTTCCTAGCTGCAGTGTAGGATCCTCTGCACTCATGTGCATGAAGGACAGTCTTTATAAATTCAAAGTTTTTGTCTATCCATTGTGCTGCAAGACTAATCACGCTAACAGGGCTAACATGACGTCCAAATGTCTGTGGTAAAACTCACCCAAGTGCTATCGGCTATTAGCTTATCAATGAAGTTGAAAATGACGGCTTGTAACTCGAGTAAAGTTATGTCGGAAATATATCCGTCTGGGGACGATGTAGTGAGTCTCAACATAGACATCCTCAACGAAAAGCAAAAATTTCCACATCGCCGCCATTTTGACTTCTTCCTCTCCGTCGTGATCAGATCAGGTAGCGCACATGACATCATCACGTTTTCCTGGCGCTGAAGGCATCCTTGTTACTGGGTTGTCATATAAACACAGCGTCTTTTATATTGGTGAGTTATTTTGATGGAATGGCCGATGTCCGATACTGAACTTTAACGCTAATATTGGCCGATACCATGCCGATACTCTCGTGCCTCCCTAGTTCAAGCTGACACCAGGAACTGCATTCGGCAATGTTCTCCTTTACCGGACGCCTGGAAACTGTTTATAAACTAACCTAGCTAGCCTGACTGCGCTGAGGGAGCTTGTAGTTTCTCACGGGAAGAAAGCGAGAATGAGTAGCAGTCATGGTGGGGGCGGAGCCCTGAGCACAGCTCAACCAGTCTGTCTTCGACAGAAGTAATGCCATTGGAGCTTCCATAGTTGGTCACGCTGGAGTGTTTCCCATAGTGAAACATCGAACAAAGTCAGAAAAAGAACCATTTTTTAAAATTTTTTCATCAATCATTATTTCACCTCCTAAAGAGCTTTGAATCTTGTTTTTTTTTTTTTTTTTTTTTTGTTTTTTTTTTGCCAAATAAGTAGAGTGGAGAAAAATGGCTTTTACTTGTTGTACTCAATAAACCAACAGAAAACACAAAGATCTTTTAACAGTGCAATTGTCAGCGTCTGCCATTACAAAAATGGGTAAAATTCAGTCAGTTTGACAGATATTAAGCTAAAATTTGATGTGCTAGTAGCGGAGTCATTCACAACACATACTCACATGAGATTGTCATAATTTTCAAGGTATGGACAATATGGCTACAGCTTAACTTCTCACATAAGTGAGTCTGTAACGTTAATTTCCTCAAGAAATACTAGGCCTTTAATTGTTGCACCAGTTAACCTGTAAGTGATCTGCTGTATGTGTGCGATGGAGCTACTGAGAATTAATAGTTTTTTATTTAATATTCATATATAATTTCATAATGCTATGTAGTTTTTATAAAATTTATGACAAACTGAACTTTGCCTGTTCAGCTGCTCAGTGCTGTGCAAAAGACAACCCCCATTTCAAATGTTTTGAGCTGTGTGGATGTTCCTTTTTATTTTTTTCTATTTTTATTAATAATGAAATAGCTTTGTTTCATTTTTTTTTCTTTAGAAAACAGTATAAAAGACAGTATTGCACATAATGTCAATTGCACTTCTTCAGGGGTACAGATAAACATCTACGTCTCGGTCGATGCTACAGTAGAACCACAGAAGGAAATCAACCTGGCGTGTACAAAAAGGTGAACAAACGAGTTACAAGTAATCGACAGAATGCAGCGTGTTTAAGCTTGTGGAGACCAAACCAGAGATGATTTGTTTTTTTTGTTGTTTTTTTTTTCATTGTATTTTGTCAGATATTCTCGCAACGTTGTTGGCACCTTTCCATTTTTTGGGCAGTGCTTTTTGGATTTAAAAGCGACTTCTGTTTGCTGTTCCAGTGGGAATTTACTTTTAGCTATTGCCTTCCATTGCATCTAACAGTATTAGCCCTATTTAATGCTATACAATATATATTATATGTAATAAATGCTCATAATGTTTTGGCTGTATAATCTTTGAACCCTGTATGGATTTACTACTTGAGCTTTTCCTTAAATTGATTATATGAGTCAAGCTGGAGTCTACAGGAAAACCAAACATTTGTGGTTCCCTTGAAAGTTGTTTTTCTTTTTTTGGAAAAGCTAAAAAGTCTGCAAAAATTCAAGGGTTGTAAAAGCATGCACGGCTATGTGCCTGCCACCCTGCACTGTAGAGG
Organism: Hypsolebias longignatus; assembly: GCA_031762435.1. NCBI lineage: Eukaryota > Metazoa > Chordata > Actinopteri > Cyprinodontiformes > Rivulidae > Hypsolebias > Hypsolebias longignatus. Next base: position 21,484,297 of record JARVGV010000527.1, read on the forward strand.
CCCTGCTTGAGATCAGAGCTGGCACATTCAGTCTTTTAGGCTTGGTTTGACGACGCAGGAGGCTGCAGCGTTAACGATCACAGCGGTTCCTCCGTCACTTCTTTGTTTTAGTTTTTTTTTTTTTTGGTTCATGTCTGTCGCTGTACTTTATGTGGATCTAGTATGCATCTTAAATTATTGGGATTTAATGACCATGAGAGCTGTGATACATGATGCGTGAAGAAAAAAAATCCCATACCTCTTTTACACTTCTCCCTTAGACCGAAATATATTTCTAATGAATTTAAAGTGAATTTCTACACATAGATATATATTCTTGTAGAAAAAAAAAAAGTACAGCGTAGATTTTTTCATAAATAATTAAGAAAATAAGTGTTATTTATTCATTATTCTCTTCAAATTCAGATGTTATAAGGAGACATTTCATCTGTTGAAAGGAGAAATGTCATCAAATTCACTCCCATAAAATCATCTCATACGTGTTGTTCTTTCTTTTCTTTAGCTCAATATAAAAGTCTTCAATCTGTCATGGATCCTTGTAAGTTAATACCCAAAATATTTTTTTTTTCTTCTGATTCTGGAGAAATCCTGAACAGTGTTAATTGTGCTTTGCAGTACAGTGATATGCTGTTTATGGAGGCGTTGGAGATTTAGTATCGAACTGCCAACCTCTCCTGGCAGCTAAGAAAGAGAAGAAGGTCCCAGCTGATGAATAGAAATAGAAATATGGCAGATCCTGAAACGTCATCGCAGAGCAGGGCCGTGTCAACATCACTTATAAAAAATAAATATGCAGAAACAGCAGGAGTTGAATATGTCTCCTTGCCTGGCTGATCTTCACGATTCCCTGTTATTTTCACGCCTTATTTGGAGAAATTAGTTGAAAATGGGGCTAATTCCATATTGGTTTGGCATGAAATATCCATGCAATTCACTTCCTTTATACACCTCTGAGCATCCAGATGTTTAGCTCTCCTTAAAACTGGATACCAGCTTTACAAAATCCAGAAGATGCGAAGAAACCAAAGAGAAAACGACTAAGAACCAGGTGTGAGTTCCAAGGTTTGAGGGTGCTCCTGTCGTTCTCACAGGAACCAAAGTTTCCAGCGAGCGTGCTTCTTGGACTCAGCTTTGGACTTTCGTTTTGGGGTGGAGGTGAAGGCCTCCTGGGGGTAAGGCAGGGGCGGGAAGTGCGTATCCTCTGTCGGGCAAAGCCTCTTCATTAGCGGTTGTAGCTTGTCCTCCTGCAGCTTGAAGTCCAGTTCCACGCTGCACAAAAGAAACAAACAGTAAATGTGTGCACCAGCTTACATTTACCTTTTCCAGTTATAATCAAGGTTTAAGAACTTCCTTAAAGGTGATGGTGTTAGAGAGCCCCTTTGTTTAATAACCGTGCTGCAACTTTCTATGTGAAGCTGTGGGTGCCTTCATATCAAAATAAAAACACAGTCAGCGACTAATATTGAGTGTTCTTTAAAAATAGAGAAAACATTTGAAGCAGAGTTCTGTGAAAGGCTATTTAAAATAAATCTTTACCTTGTGATCACTGGCTCATTATGTAACCAGTCATATAATAGTTTAAAGTTTTTTGGAAGTGCAAATTGTGGCTGTAGCACTTCCTGCAGATATATAAATCTTTCTGATGGAATAACCATGGAATGGTGATTTATAACCATTGTAGAGGTTTATAAATTTGTGCTTGCATGAATTTCTATGAATAGAATAGAATAGATCTTTATTGCCATTGCACCGAAATACAACAGTATATGGGTTTGCTTCCAAGAGCAAAAGTAAAAACAGTATAATACAAAAGAAAAATATATAAATATAAACTGTATAAAAGGTAATAATTACAGATTTTAAACACTATGAATGTGCAACACAAGCAGATTGAAATTACACAAGTTTTCTCTTATTGCACATATTCAGTTCTTATTACAGCTTTTGTTAAGTTCAGTAACAGCTGACAGGTAAAAACTAAATCTGTTTGTTCTGGTCTTGATTGATCTGGACCTTTTCCCTGATGGTAACAGTTCAAACAGATTGTGTCCAAGGTGAGACGTGTTCTTTTAAGCTTTTGTGGGCTTGTTCTATGCAGCGGGAACTGTGTAGAACTTCCATTGGGAGAAGAGGGCAGCCCACAATTTTTTTGGCCCGTGTTGTTAACTCACTGGACCTCTTTCCTCTGAGCCACTGTGCAGCTTAGATGCCACACAGTGATTTAGTATGTGAAGATGCTCTCTATGGAGCACTAGTAGAAAGACACCAGCAGTCTCTGTACTGTTGTTCCACCTGAGCACTCTCAGAAAGTACAGAATCTGCTGGGCCTTTTTCAGCAACTCCTAGGTGTTCATGCTCCAGGTCAGATTCCCCTCAATATGGACTCCCAGGAAACGGTAATCAGCTACTCTGCACACCGTCTATGCTTATAATCAGGGGTGGGACCGCCATTTTCTTTTTCCTGAAGTCGATGATCAGGGTCTTAGTCTTTGAGGTGTTGAGGAGCAGACTGTCCCCCCTGCACCAACCAGTCAGTTGTTCCCCTTGTCCCTGTAGGCCGACTCATCCTCCCCACTGGCGAGCCCCACCACTGTGGTATCATCTGCAAATTTGACTGGTGTTGCTGTGGTGAGCAGGCATGCAGTCGTGTGTAGAGGGCATAGAGCAGGGGGCTGAGCACACAGCCCTGTGGGGCTCCGGTGCTCACGCTGTCGGCCATGGCTGTGTGATGGCCCATTCGAATCCTCTGACTGCGGTCAGAACCATTTACCCATGTGCAGGTGGAGTGTGGAAGTCCCAGTTTGATGGTTTTGAGTTTCTTAAGTTGGCAGTAATCCACTTTGAGCTGGTCCTGCTTGAGCTAGCAGTTAGCCTCGTCAACGTGATCAGCGCTAAACTCTTTCTCTAAACAGAGTTCATTCAAAGTGCTTTCTATAACTCTTAAGATATTAACTCTTCATAATGTTTTCACAAACTCCCTTTTGAAAATATTTTAAATATCACTTTAATTCAAGCGTGTTATGTCAGTCTACTCATCACAGCAAAGCTAATGATAATCTAAAAATGACTTGTGGTAAAAATATTCAGCAGGATTCACTTTTTTTTTTTTTTTTTGAACATGAGTTATAATTTTAACCTTTTTTTGAATAACTCTCAGATTCCATTTTATTTCAACACAAGCTTTTTCGCTCCATTTGATTTTTTTTTTTTTTTTTTTCATAAACAACAAAGCTAGATTAGTCTCTCCTCCATGTTTTGTTTTAACTCCAACATGTTTTGACGGCCTCGTCAGCCTTACAACCATTTAAAGCATTTTCAGTGTGGCCTTTTCTCACTTGACCTCTGCACAGGCATCTGTCACAGCACTGCTCAGCCTGCCCAAGTTGACCTACATTCTCGTTTGTTTGATCCTTTACTTCTCTATAAACCAAACAGAATTTTTTTTTTTTGATTGCTGCTGCTGTTTCTTTTGCTATTTCTGTTTTACATTCAATTTCACTGAGCAAGAAGGAATTCCATTACTATGTCCCCTCTGTGTGAAAAGCTGTTGGTGACTCGAGAGGAGTGGGGGAGTTGTCAAGATGATAATTTGCCCTGCTGAGACACACTTCAGACATCCAAGCATTAAGTTGAGCCTTTTAGGATGTTGTGGTCTGTGCACGTTAACAAAAAATTATGGAAAATGTAACCGAAAATAAGGAAACTTGTGTGATTTGAGAGATTTTAGCCGCACACAGAGCTTTGTCCTTCTTGGGTTTCTCTGCGTCACGTTTCCCCAAAGCCCAAGGGGATTTATCTGGACCAGCCGTCATTGTAATCCGACGCCCGCGCACATCTGACCACTAGGTTCTGCTAAGTGAAACTCAGATTATACAGCCACAGATGTGGTAAGTGTAGGGAGTTTAATCTGCCAAAGCTATCTCCAGTCACTACCCGAGTCAGGCTGCTGTGGAGGGAGACAGACTGACTCACGTAACAGCTGCAGGCTCGCCTGCTCTGGTTTTTAAATGCAGTGCATCCATAGTGATGTCCCAATACAGGTTTTATAATTAACATTGATGCTTTTAGTATTGATTAGAGCAAAACTGACATAAATGTGGGTGTCTGACAATGACTTGGATGTCGAGTTCCCAAAGAGACACTCAGCTCTTTGCTTTGTTTGACTCAGGTCTTTGCACAGCGCCAAGAACACAGCGGTTCTAATCAATGAATCACTAGCTGTTAATTACTCTGCTGTAAATCCACACTGGTTATCTGTTTGTTTATTTTTCCTTGTTTTTTCCTTAAACTATTTTATGCATTTTTCAAAAAACCTTGTTCTAGCTCTTCGTAAATGCCGGTAATATTACAGGAAAATAATCTGTGCTAAATTAGAATTCCTGTATTAAATTCATTTGTCTTATTTTAAGGCAAGTTTTTTTTATTTTTTTTATTTTCATATTGTGTAAAATTTTGTTACAAAACGGCAAATTGGAGGTGGGAAATAAGAATAAACGAGTGAATGAGTTGATGTGTAAACTAAACTGAGTGTCACCTAAGCTTGCAGGATTGTATGAGTCATGTGTTTTCAAATCTTTCTTTTCTCAAAACTCATCAACTAATCAATCAACTAAATTCTTTCTGAAATATTACATATAATTACTGGGCCACAAAAAGTGGGTTCTTGCAGTTTAAAAAGCATCACAAAAAAAATCCGTCATTGACTGTCAAAAATGAGCTGCAACTGATAACGCAATGGGATCAACTTTCATCCTTTTAAATCTTTTCAGTAAAACCCTCAGCTAATGCTGTGTAAAGGCACAAAGAAACTGATCTCATTACCATTTTTAAGCCATATTTAGGCAGTAAAGTCATTAATGCAGTGGCGTTTTATGGGGAATATGCTTTTCTCTCTGTTACACAAATTACCGGTAAACTTAATAAACCCGACTAACAGGAATTTATCTGCAAGCTTTAGGAAGTTAGTTTGTTGTTCCTGCACATCTACTACAGCAAGCGTGTTGCATCACACACACCTGTACAACTTAATAAAAAATATAATTTAAATAGTTGTATTTTTATTGTATTTACCACATTATCAACACAGCTTTCTATTATAACCCAGTGGAGTTTAGTTTTGGTCCTTGAGGGCCACCATCCTGCATGTTTTGTTTTTCTCTACTCCATCCAGAATTACCTCTTCAGTATTTCCAAGTTATGCAGATGGTTAATCACCCATTGATTCAAAGGAGGGATGTTGGAGAAAAGAAAAAAATCTAAAATGTGCCAGATAATGGATCAAATTTTAAACCCACTGCTCTAACCCGATATGCACAAAGAGGAGTAAAGAATCAGGGATGCACGATATTGGACTTTTGGCTGATATCCGATATGCCAATATGTTAAAACTTATTTGGCTGATACCAATACCGATATTTTTTTTTTTTTGAAGACCTACTCACAGAGACTACAAAGCC
>JARVGV010000527.1:21560142-21582956 GCA_031762435.1 Hypsolebias longignatus
GCAAAAACTAACATAGTTCAATTATACAAGATATATATGTTGTGCCATTTAATGCAAAGTTCAAACATCATGTCAGTTGACCTTTAAGAAAGCCCTGGTACCAACAACATAAAATAAAAAAAAGAATATGGTGTTGCACATAATTTTTTTAATCCATGACAGTTAAACCTTTATCATTGACTTCCCGCTCCGCCGCTCACTGTTTTTAAAAAAAGGCATCCGTCTACATTAGTATTTCTCCGAGAGCCTGATAATGCATTCAAACAGATAAATCCTTTCTGGGAAGACTCTGAGCATATTGGCTCTCATCTTCATTTGGAGGAGCTTTTGTCAGCAAGACATACATCACAGAGGCTCGTGCTCGACAGTGATACTCCTTGTTGGTCAGTGTTTTATTATTGGCCCTGATAAACTCCCGCTAGAAAATAAAAGCAAGCCCTTCAGGCTAGACAGCAGCCAAACGCACAAACACCTCATCCTTATTAGTTGGACAGCTTTCCCACAACAGACGCATCTGTTTGATTCACCAACGCAAGACATGCTATTTTTGGCTTTAGTATAAAAAAAAAAAAAAAAAGGTGATCTCTGCTTCTCTTTTTCAAGATTGTTTATTTGACCTTACCAAACGTGCCACCATAATGCAAACTGTTTACAGCGATAGCAATAAACACGTCATCCAATGTTCAATTTTATTTTTGTACATCTTTTCCAGCCCACTATCTTTCTCGGTTTCTGTGTTTTTGGCTCTTCCCCTCATGTTTTCTCTTGTCTTTTCCTTTCCTCTGCATCCAATTTTTCAGATCACGAACTGTCAGCTTTGCTTGATCTGCTAAATAAAATGCCTAGCTGAGAGACGCACAGCAGAGGAGAGGAATCAAAATTATCTACCCATATGTGAAAAGCCAGCTAGTTTTACATTTTCAAAAACTGCTTTTCTGATGCAGTCAATCATAAATGGGAACAAAACAATCTCACTGGAAGTGAGGTCATATCTCATCAACTTATTCATGTATTGGCATCAGTTCGTCAGTGGACGTTTTATAGTTTTTGTGGCGGTCCAAAAAAGTTTTACTAGTCCAACGGGAGATCTGGACCCCTTACCCTGCTCACAGCCTCGATGCCATTCAGCGTTATTGTATTAGCCAATTATTCGTTTTGTTCCCAGCAAGGACATTTTTTAATTAGTTGTCGTCCTCTCAACCACTGATTGTAAAGTTGCACTTGCCAAGTTAATTACTGAGATCTTGAAGCTCTCCAACATTGATAAGAGATTTAAAAATACGAGCAGCTGAACAATCAATGAGCATTTTGAACATGCTGCAAAGTCAAATACATTACGGATTAAAGTAATAAATTAACCATTTGCTTAGAAATTTGCTCGAAAGATTTACTGTTATGGTTTTGTGCACCAAAGAACATTTTTGTTAAAAAAAAAAAAAAAAAAAGAGCTTCAGCTTATTTTTTTTAACTTTGTCTCAAATTGATGTAAGACCTCACCAACAAGTGGTCCATGAACTGAAGTCATTAAAAAAATATTTTTTTTACAATATAAAAGAGCTAATTTCAAACATACATGTTTTATTACTCTAACACAGATGCAGCTGGATAAATGAGCATGCAGTGATGTCACTGTTATGATACGCTCATATGAGTGATGAGCAGAGCGAGCATCATGTTGTCAGCTTTTGTGCATATCTCACATTTCTTTGCTTCAAGGCTTTGGTCCAACCCGAGCTGTTTTTATAGCCACTGTTTGTCAGTCATGCATCTGTCTGTCACTCTGTATTTTGTTCACCATCTTCTCTCTGTCCCTCACCCCTTGATTCACAATCATTCTCCTTGTTTCCTCTCACCGGTGAGCTTCCCTCCCTGACCCAGTTGCGTTCCTCGACACACTCTACGACGCACCTCTCCGCTGACCCTCTGCAGACATGTTATTATTAGTTAACCTCGGCAGGAGCCTTCTGCGCGTAGCTGTCAGGTATGCATTGTAAGTCCTGACAGCAAACAGTCATTGGTGTCTGTCTCGCTGTCTGCAGGAGCGTGACAGAGAAGCGCCCCGTGTCTCAGCTCAGATGAGAATGTGGTGCCTCATGCGGTGTCATCTGCACGCACATATGTGGGAAAATATCCCACTTCCTGCTGCTTACACAAAATCATGCTGCGAATCTGTGCATTCGTATAAGATAGCAAAACTCTCAAGGATGCATCACCCTTTTTTTTTTTTCCTGCGTTCAACAATAATGTCATTAAATGTATTGTCTTACATAACAGTATTTTGTGCTGTTTAAAAAGTTGCGACTCCACAGTCTCCAGTGTTTGAATTGAAAAAGCTCCCTGGATGGGATCTTAAACATTTTGAACTATAGAGTAAAACTCTACTTGTTTTGTTGTAGAATTTTTTTGGTGGTGGTGGTGGTGGGGAGTTGTATTTACCATGTCCTGGACAATCCACAAGCATACAGCCCTTTGAATCAGGCAATTTATTAATTTTCTTTGACGCGAACGGTCTGAACCCATAATATTAACTTTATTTTATTTTATTAATCAATGCTGTTGACACCAAATCCCATGTTTGTTGTCCACAGTTAACTAGTCTTTTTCAAACAAGAACCTCCATTTGTCTTGAACAGAATTTATCATTTGTTGGATTTTTTTAGGGATGATGTTTGCTAATTTGTCTGTTATTGGTTAAAGATAAGCAAAAGAAGTGATGCCAGAACGACTTGTTGAATAGATTTATGAAACTATTTTTGGGTTGTTTTTTGTGTGTGTGTTCTCAACCTGCTGAGCCACGCAGAGAGGTTGAGGAAGAGTCTGCTCTAAAAGCTCAAACACAATATTGAGTTCAGTGCAGTTATTCCCTATGGGGAACCAGCAATAAAGATACATCTAATTATTTATCAGCATGCAATAGAGCAGGGAGAGCAGTCTGTAATAGACTTGCAGAACTACGGGGGTATTAAAAAAAAAGAATGGAAATGGCTCTCTCTATGGAGTACCTTATTGTAGTTATTAGTTTTGATCAATTATATCAGGTTAGAACTGTTTTACCAAAAATATTTATTCTGTTCAAGAAGCAAGAGCCGTTCTTTTTTTTTTTTTTTTTTTTTTTTTTTTGTGTGATCATCTTCACTGAACTGGTCTCTCTGTACTGTCTCCTTGTTTCCATTCATGTTAGTTTATCATTCACTCTTTGTCCGACTCTTTGTCCTTTCCATCTCAGCACTCGTCCTCTGGGTGACCTGGGACAGATTTGTAAGGATGGAAACAGGCGCCAGGCTGCCATGCAGATTGGTTCAGCTTACGGACCCTCAATTCACAAAAGCCATTACAAAAGGGAGGATGAGAGTCATTCTTATACCTTTTCCTGAACAATCACTGGATTATATTAGGCAAACATTAACATCATCTGTCCTTTGTTTTAGTTTACGGTGACACTTTACAATAAGGTACATAAAATTTAATTACCTACTAGGGAACGCCTCAGGAACAAATCAGGATCTAATAGGTAGTTGACCAGTATTTACTGGGGAACACAGCCAAGCCTTATTAGGGGACTGTTGGTTTGTTACCACAGGAACAAACCAGTACCGTAAGTAATGGTCAGATAGTGATTAAGTAATGGTCGGTTCCTCACTTAAGTATTTGGTATGATGCTTCACTACGTCAGTGAACAAAATAATAGCCTGGCAATGATTTGGTGCTCAGTAAGTGATAGTCAGACAGAGTTAAGATGACACCAGTACAAGATGATGAAACTAATGTCTTTCATCAATATGTTTACAAAAGAGAAAATCCAATAAAACCAGTATTCACTAGGAAACAGGTTTATTCAGAATCCACATGGAGAATTTCTACTCTTTCTGTGGTAACAAACCAGTAGTCCCCAATAAGGCTTTTTTCATTCAACCTTTATTTAGACAGGCTAATCCCATTGAGCCTCGAGGACTCATTTACTAGAGAGACCTGATTTCAACAAAGAATTGATGGCAACAATGGACAACAGCGACAACACTAGACAGTTATAAAAGGCATATAGATTTTTTTTTTAACAAGTTAAAATAAGATGGCAAAAAAGTAGCAAAATCAGCAAAATTATGAGGCAAATGTGGAAAACTAAAAACAGGAACATGTCTGCATTGGACCTTGCCAGGAGTTCAACAGATGTTTTTTTTTTTTCATATGTTTGTGCTATTATGTCAAATAAATTCATGGGAAAATAAAAAAGCTACTTCACCATCAAACACAATGAATAAATTGGTTTGATTATGAAACATTGTGCAAACATCTATATTGTTTTTTAGTATTGATTTGGTTGTATGCAAAAAGTTTGGCAAAAATACGTATTGAACATTAAATGTTATTTTCCAGCCACAATTTTTTTCTATTTCTTCTCTTTTTTTATGTTTTAATCCAAATCTTATAGCTATAACCAACAAGACTTGTCACTGTGTGTGCACCAACAACACTGACATTGATTTTATTTCTCGAACTGTCCATACAGATGCAATGTAACTCTTCCATTAAGTCCATCCATCCATTCGTTATCTTTATCTGCTTCTTTATTTCAAAATCCAGTGTTGCCCCTACCATTAAACAAGCAGGGCACCCTGCCCCATCAACAGAAACAAGCACACCGCCTACTGAACCAAACTGCGTGTGCACACACACCTGTCAGCACTAAGCTAGCAGCGTGCAATACAGACATACTAGCTAAAAAGCTAAAGGCAACGCTCATGCTGCCTCTTCCCTCATGCTGATGTTTTGAAAACTGCCGGTACAAACAGCGCACATCACAGACTCGTCTTCTCCCGCCCCCTCAACAAAAATCGCAGATGCGATGAGCGCCCCGCCATGGCAAGTTATCCAGGAGAAACACTAATATCTAAATCTAAATGTATGTCTGTACCTTTAATTTATACAGTACAGTCCAGATCTGTGCTTTTTGTGCACTTGTTCTGTTGCAGTAAAACACTGTAGCTAACACACTTAGCATCACGCCAATGATTTTGAGAGCGGTGTGCGCCCACTTCAACTGTGCGTCCCACCCTGTAAACCGACAACCCCGCTGTAATTTCCGCTAACGGTTGGGGATCAGAGATAGGACTGAAGGACCAGTCGCTACAGGATAAGTTCCTTCGATCTAGCGTTGCTAATGCAGGGCTACATGCCCCACCCCACACTCTCTTTTCCCCCACCCCTGTCTGACAAGCACCCTGCTATGGCCAGTAATCTACGGTAAACAATCTGGTAAATTAGTCAAACTAATCCATCTAGAGTGAGCAAGCAGTTCAATCTTCACTTTGTTTCTGTCCTCCCTCCTGAGCAGCATATGGGCAACAGCGGAATGAACACGTCCTTTTTAACAAGAGCCACCGGCGTCCATCAAAGCCGGGCTCAGGCTGAGCAAATATTTGCCTCTGATGGCAGAGGATGAAGAGAATAGGAAAGAGCCTAGAAACTGTTGGTTTAGGTGTGGTTTCTATGGGAAGAATTAAAAAAAAAGCATGTTAATGATAACAATAATTCCATGCATAAAAAGTGGACAGTAGCGTAAAAACAGCAGCAAAATAAGAAAATGTCAGTATAACTAAGGGAAAGCTCAGAAAACCCCAGGCAATCCTAGCTATAGAATTTATCAAAAAGTTGTCTTAAGCTGAGTCTTACAAGTAGACACAGTTTCCAGCCTCATAGATGGAAACTGTAGGTGTTTCCCTGTTTCTCAGCCTGATAACTGAAAACTCTGCCTCACGTTCTACTTTTAGGAACTCTAGGAACCACAAGTAAACCTGCAATCTAAAAATGAACCTGAATGCTGTTAGGAAAATGAATGTTTACTGTTGTAAACAGAATAAGACTATTTCAGTATCAATACTGAGAATGTAGTTTGTCATATCGGTCTGATTTGCACAGATAAAAGCTGCTACCTGCCAATTATAGTTTTTAAAAAAAAGGAAGATTTTTTTTTAATTATTATTATTTTGCAGTAGTTGTAAATATTTAAGATTCCTTTAAAAATTGTTATAATTTCTAGACTTTTTTTCCCTCTTGGTGTGTTTAGGTGAATTATCAAGAGCAGTATATAAATGTCAATAAATGTCTGTTCCATTTGGCATTAATTTATATTTAACAGTTTGAATACAGCATGTGTGACATAATGCTTGTGTTCCAGGTACCAAGACATGAGAAGACAGATTGGCTTCGAAATCAGGGATATGTGGTACAATCTAGGTAATTTTACTCATTCAGTTTGTCAGCACAGCTCATTTTCACTTCTCATGAAGAACATTTATTTTCTGCTTGAAATTCACACCACTATGCAGCTGATGTGAACAGCAACAATGGTTTCTTAGTTTGTGTTTATGATTCTATGCAAATTAAGTATCCTGGAAGTCATTATCTGTCAGCCGAGCAAAGATCTTTAGCTGAATATATACTCTCATGTGTTAATTGGGTTTTGAGCATTCTGTAGCAGTCAAGTCTAAACTAGAATAAATTTATACTGCAGCACAGAGAGTCGAGAGTTGGGTTTTGGCGCCTTCGACTCCCCTTTCATTACCAAAACCTCTGAGTTTGTAAATTGATACATTTGTTTGAGATGTTTTGGTTACAATAGACTATTTTTGTTTATTTGTAAGTGTCTTATTCTTTGTGTGCTGGAACAGTGTGCTGGAACTTCTGACTGATGAAGCCCTCTGGAGTGAGGGTGAAACGTTTCTACTAAAAAAGAAACTGTCCAGATGACCTGATTGAGAATTATCAGATTTCATAAGGAATGTCAGACTTTTAAACTTTTTGTTTCCTTTTGTTTTCCTGCTCCTGTTCTGACCGTGTGGGATCGTCATTTTTATTTTCAATTTTCCCATTTTCTCCCTCATTCCACCTGTTCTGTCTGTCTTTCTGTCCCACATTTTCCTGCCAGGTCTTTTCTGTCCCCTCCATCGTCTGTCCTTAATGTTCTTCCCGCTCTTCCTTTCCTGACAGAACTATGAATAACAATTAGAAGATATACAAGTCACAGAGAAACTGTTTAAAAGTTTGAAATCAATTCTCTTAAAGTTTCAGTCTGAGGACAGGGACAATGTAAGTGGTGGTTACCCAGGTCCACTGCAAACGACACTGAGAGGGGAAAAGGGGGGCAATTGTTATTTCTCCCCATGTTGCGGTGTGCCAGTCGTTAGTGAACAGGAGATTATTTATCAGCTGTTCCTGTCTGCTGCCCAGAGAGCTGCAGTTATCAGAGAGAGGCGCCTGAACGGCAGCACAAAGAAGCTCCTCCGATTGTTGTAATGCTGCTGCAGATTTAATAACAGTCTGATGGCAAACAAACATCTCTGGCCTGCTCCTTATTAAACAAGCTGCGTTGATCAGACACAGAAAATTGAGATGAAGGTAACGCCATTTTATTTTTGGGTTAGGATCTGTGCAGCGGCACACTTTCCAATATGCAAACAAAATATCAGATGCTGGAAGAATAGAGTCGGTGGTAATCAGGGTGTGTTTATGGTTTCTTTGTTCAGTGACAGGATGTGCATTTAAACTCTAGACGTAAAACCACCAGAGTTACATATTAAAAGCATTTTAAGAAAAATTCCCAGATTTGGAAAAATATTTTCTTTTGGTTTGACTTCAGGAGCTGAGCTTTCAATTAAAACAGGAAAACCTGTGGAAAGTGAGAGATCAATGAATTCCTTTTCTCAGATTTGTCTTGTTGTCTTAATGCTATTTGTTGTTTTTTCCTCCAACAAATATTTCACACTCATATTTCTGTTTACCTGAATTATTCCCAATTTCAACATCAAACATGGTTGCTCGGTTGGTAGAGCTATTGCCTCCCAGTGAGAAGGAAGCCGGATCAAATGCCGGTGGTCTTTCTGGGTGGAGTTTCCATGTTCTCTCTAGGTTTACTCCAGGTACTCAGGTTTCCTCCCACAGACCAAAAACATGCAAGTTAGACTGATGGGTAACTCTAAGGTGTCCCTAGGTGTGAGTGAGAGAGTGAATTGTTGTTTGTCTTGTTCATCTCTATGGAGACCTGTCCAGGATGTCCCCTGCCCCTCGCACAGTGATTGCTGGACATGGGCACCAGCGACCCCCGTGACCCAAAATGGAAGAAGCAGGTAAAAGATAATGGATGGATAAAAACCAATACCAGTACTTACTCTAACCCACCTGTTTATCCACAAACTCGTGCAGGAAGGTTGTCCTCTAGTGACTCTTCCATAAATGTCATATTTCTGCTGGTGTCCTTTCACAATAAAACATTGCACCACCGTTTTATATTCTGCACAGTCCTGAAAGTCTTGAGTCATATTTGGTTCTCTAGCTGTTTTTTTTTTTATGTTCTCAAAGATAAATCCTATCTTATCGTATCTATCTTATGCTGTTTAGGCGTCCCTTATTTAAATGTTCCCAGCACTACTGAGCTGCTTGGAGGAGCATGGCTGCTGATTGATGCGACAAGGTTTGAGGAGTCAGAATATTAATAAAGATATGAAATTTGCATCACCTGGCCTTTCCAAATGACTGCGAATGAGGTGTATCGTCCTAACAAGGTGATTACGGTTTGAAGCCTTGGTAAAATATTTATGATGGATTAGTTCATCTTCTACTCACATGGGTAGAATATTTGTCCAAGGACTGCAAAATTTTCCATGTATTCATATTAAATTGAGTTTATATTTGAAACTTGCGATGGTGTTTTTGTTTTATTGGGGAATTTGTTAGCATGACAAAAACATGGAACTCATAAAATCCATCATTAAGTATAAAATGACAGAGGAATGAAATAAAAAAGCTACGTTGTAGCTGTTGCTTGTAATTATACACACAAACACACACGCTCTACACACCAGGCAATAAAAATAGGGGGTGGGAATCCATTAACTTGCAGTACCAGAGGACTTTGTTTCAACCATCAATCCTCTTTTTCCATCAGCGCTGGATGACTGGAGTTCTCCCCTTTAGGTTCTCCTCATTATGACACTGAACAAAAACAAAAACACACAGAAGCCGTAAATTAATTCACGGCACCTGCTCCCAAAGACACGGCGCCTCCATCAGGAGTTAGCAGAATTGATGACAACACATTAAAAAAAAAATGATTGGGTAGGATTCCACATGGTTATAACATACAAACACACACATGTTGCTGGATTTACTGACCCGCTGCAGAAAACCTTTTGACAAGGTTTAATTGGCGTGCGTTTGCACCGTTTTTCATGTTTAAAGGGTGATGAATTGTATAATTAAAGGGCTCACGATGTAAATCAATGGGGCAGAAAGAGAGAAGGTAATTAAACAACGCTTCACATTGTTCCAACTTTCACGGGAGGTAAAACACCCCCCACTGAGCCCAAACACTTGTTGACTGTATTAATGGAGCATTTCTGACACACAAAAGGCACCTCCTGGAAAGGAAACCTAATTAGCAGTTTCGGATTTACACAAAAACGTACGAATACATGGAACTGTTCCGATCCGAAGAGGACGAGAAGGTTTTCGGTAGCCGTCTCTCTCTGCAAAAGGAATTTAAATTAGTTTTAAATGGCGTCTTCATTTATGAATTTCTCTGTAATGCATGTTCTCTGCAGCTAGTAGAAGGACCAGTCATTTCTGTAAAACAAGTCGGGCTCCACATTTTATGCGACACTCCCCTCCCGCATGATGAGGGAATATTACAATTCTGCAATGCCCCTGCTGGGTTCATGTTTCCAACCTTATTCTGGATCTCCCTTTCAAATCAAGCTTGCATATTCTCTATTCTCCCTGGACTTAGGACATTTTAGAGCTGTGAAAAGCTGCGAATGCTGCTGTGACAGACCTCATTTGCAGTCTCAGTCCCCGTGCTCAAACCCTTAGGTGTTCTGCTACTTGAGCAGACTAAGATAAAGCTTCCTTTTTTTGTGCTTTTTTTTTTTTGGCCCTTTGCCCCAGTGCTTCCTGGGATTGCTAAGGTGGGTGGCATGTGTGCAGATGTGTGGTAATTGAGTTTAGGCTGGGCTGTTTGAGGTGGAGCTGCCACTGTGCTGCTTAGTTGGAGCTATCCTCCAATTTTTGCTCTCCAAGGAGGTATGGATGCAGGAAATGTGAAAAAAAAAAAAAGGAAACAATGGACGATAGCCAACTTAACGTGCATTGAACTATAGATGAGACAGAATGTGCTCTCATTAAGACGCTTCTATGTCTTATTCTCACATGTTATTGTATCCTGCAGTGTAACAAGATTAACCACCAGCCCAAGTGCAGACGTCCTCATAGTTTTCTCCAGTAGCTCCATTATTACATCATGAAATTAAATGGTAAATGGTAAATGGACTGTATAGCACTTTTCTATCTTGTCAAGATACTCAAAGCACTTTACAATATGTGGCCTCATTTATCTTCACACAGCTCTTTTTTTTTCCAGCTTACATAACCCTTTTCCTAAATCTAACCTTACACCTGACCCAGAGGACCAACCCTAAACGTAACCCCCTTACCCTTGTGCCTAAACCTAACCAAGACCCTAAACCTAGACCCTTTACTCTGAACCTAACCACGTGAAGCTATTATGAGTGCTAACAAAGCTAAAAACGGAGCCTATTATCATCGCTACCAAGGCTAACAATGTACGTTTAAACCTACTAGGAGGTACAGGAGGGGCAGTCGGACCGCTAGATATGGGGATGATAATAACTAATAATGGCCATTTAATGGTTGATAACGTTCAAAGCGGGTGTTTTTTTGGATACATGGAAAATTAATAGAATTTCCTGTTTGCAAACTTTATCTAAGCACCAGTTATTGTTTATAAAACCTTGTGATTAAAAAGGTGGTAGGAGAGTTGGAAAACTCGTGATTTTATGGTCTTAACAAAAACTGAGATATCCCTCCTTCACTCTGGATTAATCTCTCACTCTTTTCCTGTTTTCTGTCATTCTCTTTGCCGTGGTCTGCATTGTTTAGCTGATGATGAATGACCATGTTGCTCAAAGCCAAAATGACTTCTCACTGAGACCACACAAATGCCATGCTTTAAATACCTTTCCAGAAAGATTCATTACAGTAATTAAAGAGCTCTGTTTTCTTCCATTCTTCCACTGAAATCCCACTTTGCAATCATTGCAGCCTCTCCAACAGAAGCTGAAGCCTGGGTGTTGTTCTGTGGCATCAACGGTGGGTGGCTAGACTGGGTTTTCTATTTTTATCAAGGTGGACATCAGCAGCTTGGATAATCAACTCCACCAGATTGCTCTCTAAAAAAACAAATAGCTTCATCTGAGCATGAAAATGATTGAGCAAAAGGCTGACAAACACGGCGGAGTGCATTTATCAAGGTTGTTTACATGAGACACAAATCACAGCTGCTGGATCCACTTGAAAAATTGCCTTGTTATGGTTACAATTTATCATTGACATGTTATATTTACTATAAAACAAATCTGTCAGATGGTGGTCAAGATGAATCCAACAAGTCAATTATTACAACTGAATGAATTTTACAGAGACGTCTTGTTGCCTGCGGGGCTTATAGGTCAAAGCATAATCAGGTTTCCCACAAATTGAGATCAGATCAAATGGAAAGTTTTAGGACACCACTGGCGTACATTTGTCCTCTTATTTATTTAGTTTGTTAGTTTAAAGAAGTCTGTTTTTATTGACAGGTCACAAATTAAAATAAATGAAATCTGACTAAATTATCTTGGGATCACAACACTTGCAGGTGCAGGAAAGCGCACTGTGGGACCTACTTAAAGCTCCACAACTGTTCTTAACAAATGGCCTTTTTGAACCACTTTGGCCACGACTGCTTCAAAGGAGTCTGAATGGGAGAGGGTGGACAACAGAAACCATCTGAGCACCATCAAACTGGTTGACCCACTAATTTGTGAAGGTGCTCTTTATAAGACTGAGTTTGCTGTGGCTCCTCGGACTGATAAAGTATTTTGGATGAAAGATGAAATGTTTCAACACAAAGAAATACTACTAATAAGAGATTCAGATTCAGAGATTCAGAGAGTCTTTATTGTCATTTGCACCACATGTGGTACATGTGATGAAACAAAATTATGTACACAGGGTCCCAGTTACATCCAAATAAAATGAAGAAAAACATTACTAAGATCTAAGATGTGAACTAAGAAAAACACCAACTAAAAATACACTAAGCACTAACAGCATATGACTGCTGGTGGAATCGAACCCCCAACTCTTGCATTGAAGGACAACTGCTCTAAACACTCAGCCACAGCTGCCCAAAACAACAAAAAAGCTTTGATACTATGGTATGTGGTTAGATTTATCTAGCAGGTGCTTTACTTTTGGTGATAAAGCTGATCATTGTGACATTAACCAAGAAGGATTAGTGAGTGTGTCAAAAAGTGAACTGTTCAAACCTGCCATCATTATTGTAAAGACACAAAAATTAATAGCAAAGAGGTTTTTGGCCAGAGGAAGACTGTAGGAGGATTATTTTAGCTGTTAAAAATGATTTCCAAGTGTTGTAGTGGTGCTGATTTAATCATTATATTGAGCAGTGGTAGCAGTACAACTACAGGATGTGATATGAGTGATTGATGACCCTTGAGATCAGCTGCTTTGTTGGATTAACGCAAGACATTACAACACAGGAAGCAGATTTATAAACACTTTTGGGAAGTCATGGAAGAAGCAGGTTAGGTGCATTAAAAACAAAGAATATCTGGGTTTGGAATAAGTTGGAGTAGTGTTGAAAAAGGCTGCAAATGAACAAGATCAGAGGTGGTCCTTTGGGTGTTTAAAGTGCTCTATAAATAAAGCTGGTATGGTATGGTGGTGAAAATCAGGGTTGATTTAAGAAGCAAACATTATTAAGAATGAAGACAAAGTCCAAGACCATTATGCTGAACGTGGCCCAGTTTTAAAAGAGAAAACTGTGCCAGTAGGGTCTGTGAGCACGCCACATGCTGAGCTCTACAGGTAAAATAATTTATTTATATTTATGTGAACAAAAATGAATATTGCCTAAGAAACATATAATAAACTGTGGCTCTTTTCATTTTCTAATAACTTTAGGCTACTGTGACAAATTATAAACACTCTCCAAGTTGGCAGCATTGCATTAATGATCTCCGAGTATTTGTGTCCATAAAGTGATAAGTCCAACAATAGATTGGGTTTTATTATTTAAATTCCAATTACACAATATTTTTACAACAATGGCTGAGTGATGTGATTTTTGAACACATTCTAAATTGTAACAAGAAATTACATTTATACCTAACAAGACTTGTGCCTTATGAATATCTTATGCAATGTGTATTACACCAGTTTGTGTGAAACTAATTTACTCTTTATCTTTATCATCCTAATTTATTTTACTTGTCCTATACAGGATCTACACAAATAATTCTGATAGAGAGGAAAAAAAAGTCTTCTTTTATGCAATTACTAAATTAAACACTTCAGCCTTACCAGGTAGACGTTATCTTTATCCTGGAAAGAATATAAAAGCTGTGGAATCCAGGGACTACTGTTCAGTGACAGGATCTTCTGTTCCTCCTCATGAAAAACCACCTGCAAAAAATAAAAAAGAACATTTGTATATGTACATGTAATGCAGACAATCCAAGGGCCTACAAATCAGGGGATGGATACAAAAGACTTTCCATAGACCTACAGGTAAACATCTCCAGGAGTTCGGTTTAATCCATCATTGTAAAATAGAAGGAATATGGGACATGTGTAAATCTAGAACACCCGCTTCGAATAAGAACTTGTCATACAAAAGCTGTTGCTGAAAGTTCACCAGTTTAAGCTTTAGGACAGAGTGACAAAGAGAAAGACTGCTGAAGAAAATTCATATTTATTGACAACACCCTGACAAATCTACGCAAACTGTGGTCGAGACTTCATAGGAGTTTTCCTCAACAGTGGCATTTTAAAAGGTTCCATCCATCCATCCATCATCTTCCGCTTGTTCCGAAGTCGGGTCGTGGGAGCAGCAGCTTGAGCAGGAGGCCCAGATGTCTCTCACAGCCACCTCTTCCTGTTCTTCTGGGAGGACTTCAGGATGTTCCCAGGTCAACCCAGAGACATAGTCTCTCCAGCGTGTCCTGGGTCTTCCCCGGGGTCTCCTCCCAGTTGGACATGCCTGAAGCACTTCCATAGGGAGGCGCCCAGAGAACATCCTTATCAGATGCTCAGACCACCTCAACTGGTTCCTCTCGACGTGGAGGATTAGTGGTTCTACTCTGAATCTATCATGGATAACTGAATTTTTCACCCTATCTTTAAGGGAGAGTCCAGATACCCTGTGGAGGAAACTCATTTCAACCGCCAGTATCCTCGAGCTCATGCTTTCGGTCACTACCCAGAGCTCATGACCATAGGTGAGGGTAGGAACGTAGACCGACCGGTAAACAGAGAGCTTTGCCTTACAGCTCAGCTCTCTTCACCACAATGGACCGGTACAGAGTCCGCAATACTGCAGACGCTGCACCAATCCGTCTGTCAAAGTCATGCTCCATTCTTCCCTCACTCATGAACAACGTTTTAAAAGGTCAGTAAATAAAAATGTACATTTGCAGTTCAGCCACCAGCTATGTGCATTTAGCTTTTTTGCCTATACCTGCAATGCAGGCAGTGTGTTCTACTTTAGCAAACAGAAACAATGCAGACATTACATGAATAAATGTTGAAATAATTTAGTTAATAATAATAATAATTTGTATTTATTTAATAATTTAATTTAAAATGTTGTTAGTCTATTTTTTTTTAATTGGATTCTGTATTTAAAATTTTCCAAAATACAGTATAGGTCAGATATTTAGATATTGGATGGCCACTAATCCAAAAAGTGAACTTTTGCTCTACAAACTCCATGTCCTCTTTATACAGCCTTGCTTCATGTTGCTCGCTTTGTCAGTAAAATGCCACTTAAATAAATCAAAGTGGTGGCATGAACAAAACATCACTTGTTCATTCAAACTGAGCAATTTGTTGCTCATTTCACATCTCTTCCTGTCATTGCTCATGTACTATTCTGCCTGGGGGTCTGTTCTATTAGTCATATGCTGAAAAGCACAATTGTGAAGAAGAAAAAAACATCCCCTGATATGATTTTAGTTTATTCAGCCCTACAGTGCTCTCCTGTGGGCCTTTTAAAGATTACAACTATTGAACACTGTGTGTTATTAAAGGTTAGCAAGGCCTGCAAGACAGCATTCTTGTTGTGCTAAAATTTAATAAAATGTTATTTTAAAATGTTTTTTTCTAGATTTTACCATTCTGTTGAGGTATTTTGTTAGCCAAATAAAATAAGCTTACATTTTCTTGGGTGCGTAACACTGTCTTGTTCATCACTTTAAGTGCACACACGTCTCCGGTGGCTTTCTCTCGGACCACTTGGACTTCAGCAAAGCGACCGCGACCCACAACAGCACGTAGCTCAAAGTCCTGCGGCCCTGGCTGCAGGGCCCGCAGCTCTGAGACCACTTCAGAATCTGTACAACAAAAAACAGGTGTTCAGACAATATGTTCATTTACAAGTACACAGGCAAAATAAATGGGCATTCAAAAGTTAATATGACTACTACTAAATGACCTGTCATCAACAAAATATTATTTGTAAATTCTTAATTTTTGATTTGGTAATATAGATTTGAGTTGATTTTTATGACATGGTCAATTAAAATGTGCATACTGTGTAACAGACAAAATACAAAACAAATTACTACTAACATTTCCTAAATGGTCTACTGGTTACATGAATATACAGAGCTGTGTGGAAATAATGAGTCATCCCTTATATCTGTCCATTTAGCTTCCAAGGACTATCTATTATTTTATTAAAATGATTGCAACCAATAGTTCTCAAGGCTCTCTGAAGGTTTTATAAGATTTTTACCATGGACTTTGGCAACTTTGTTTTACTGATTTTCACTCCTGAACATGTTCACAAGACTGTTTTGGGTTGTGTGTTAACCTATTGAACCATGATTCAGATCTGAAAACAATCCTAAACTTGTAAGACTAATTAATATGTCGAAATATTGCATACGGTAGTTAAACAACCCAAAGATAACAAATTTCTCAGGTCCTGTGTGAAGTCATTGCAGGGTTTTATTGTTTTCCTAAATGGCTCCAACATGACTTTCAGATTAGAAACAATCCAATTAATTGGGGTAAATTGGCCACTTTTAAAAAGTTGGCCCTTCCTTAGATAGATGACTTTATTAATTGACAATGTATGTGAATGTTTCTGTTCAGTGCCCTGAGAACTTCTGTTGTGGCTTGGTGCCATATAAATAAACCGAATTGAATGGAAATTGAATTATCCATATTTGTACATACACAGTACCGGTACTTAATTACAAAGTGGGACAATAAAGACGCAGCAGTAGCTGCCACAACCTGCTTGCTGTACCGGTAGTCCATAATTTTGTATTGTTTAAGAATGCTCTTCTATTCTAGTACAAGTTTTTCTAAGGTTTGTTAGATGTACATTCATTCAAGTTAATCAATTATTGTTAAATTTTGGTAAATTAAAAATACACATGTACTGACAAAAAAACCCTACTACCACTACTAATAATAATAACTAGAAGCACTCGGAGAGCACAAAGATATCCTGGGACCAGATGGTGATCCAAGTCATCACCAAAACATATTCAGCTGTTCTTTGTGAGAACCTCTTTTCCTTAAAATGTCATGGAAATCCATTCATAACTTTTTGAGTACTCTTGTGCACAGACAGACAAACCAACTACTGAAAACATAACCTCCTTGGTAATAAACTGGTGTTGTAAAACAGCCAGCTATACTAAATGCACGACTAACACTGGATGCACGACAGGTCAGTGGTTAGCCCTGTTGCCTCACAGGAAGAAGGTCCTGGGTTCAATCCCCAGCTGGACCTGGAGTCTTTCTGTGTGGAGTTTGCATGTTCTTCTCATGCTTGAGTGGGTTTTCTCCAGGTACTCCTGTTTCCTCCCACAGACCAAAAACATGCATGTTAGGCCCAGGCCTCCCTTGCAAAAGAGCTCTGTGATCTCAGTGGGATTTGCCTGGTTAAATAAAGGTTAATAAATAAATAAATAAAAAGCCTGTCTGGGCACAGAAAAACTTAGCACACTAGTCAAACACCTGACCATGTGCCAAAAAGAAATTTTCAGACCTGACATTTCTTCTTTAGTCTTTTGTTTGACTCTTTATTTTCTCTATAATTAAGCACTCACTGCACACTGATCTATCATGGTCAAGAGGACTGGAAAGAAAAGATCTTCAGAAAGCCTGGAGAAATGTTGATCGCTTTAAAAATTACAAGAAAGTTTGGCTGTGGTTTAAAAAACTCCTACACATGGCAGACTAAAAACTTGCCCACACGAGTAAAAGTGATGCTTACATTTATTGACAAACTTGGCTACATGATGTATCTTCATGAGCTCCGGGGAGGTGCACTCTTGGTAGAGCTGCAGAAGAGCCTCCAGAAACTCCTCCCGTCCAACAGAACATCCTCCTCCCTGCTGCCCACACAGGCTCACTCTCCCCTGGAGACAATAAACACAAACACAGGAAAGGGAAGTCAACTCTGCGGTCACTGCAGCGAGTTTAAAACCGTTTTCAGAGTCTGAAATAACCCGGCTCACGCGCATACTGAAATATGAGAACATGTTAGCTTTACCTGAAACACCTGGTTGAGTCTCAAGCTGCGGGCGGTGATGGGGTCGCCGGAGGAACCGAGTGTTTTCAGGCTTCCCTGACTCATGTATTTGAATTTCAGCATGGTTTCCGAAGCGTAGATAACCTGAGCGATTGTCATAGTTGGCGTTAACATACACGAAGGATTGAGACAGCCATATTAGTCACAAACGGAGCTGTCACCAAGTGTCAACAGCTAGTCCTTTAGCGTGAGCTAACGGCAACTAACGTCTGTCCCCTAACTTTATTAACAAACCAAAACGAAACAACCGAGATTGTCTTCCAGTATGAATGTAAAAGTAAAACAATGCGACGTGACAATACTCACCAGACTGCCATGCAGATGTTAATAGAGTTTTACATGGGTAAAAGTCAAATGCACAAGAGCACACTGTTATCTTCTGTTCCACGGGTCAACTTTCAAATTTTGCGCGTTTCCCGCCCACCTCGCGAGCCTGGTGAATGAACGCGGTATTTGATTGGTTGAGCTCTTTTATATGGGCGGGTCTATGTGCAATTTTTAACCAATCACAGTAGGGTGAGCACAGGCGGAAACGCTTCTTTTGAGAGGTTTTTTTTTCCCATAAACATAAAGACAGATTACAGTTTGTGACGTTATTAACATTATTAGAGTTGAAAACAAAACGAAAACGATTATCCACTGACTTAAAACACACTAAAATTTGAACCTTCAGTTTTGTGTTTTTTTTTTATAGACTTTAAATTAGCATTACCAAATTTGTTTTTATACAGTTATTTTACCTGTTAAAACACGCGTGTAAATGTTTGTATTTTTATACATATTGGGGCATTGCACTGACCTTTATTTATTTTTGTAGCCTAACTCTAAACCCAAGCATTATCAGTTCATTAAGCAAAGCTTAATCCACAATTTAGCCCTAAATCTAACCCAAAAATTGAAGTTCCTTAGTATTAGGAACAGGCTCTGGTCTCCTAAGGACTACTGATCCTGACAGAATATGTGATTACAGTATATCTGAAAAGGTGACCAACCATACACGCACATATTGTTGATGCTGTTTTAGCTTGAGCACCTAATTTATAGACTTATCCAAGTCTGTTAGTGATTCATGCAAAATAAACATGCAACAACTTGCACAAAGCCAACATCAGGGCCAAAACCTTTATTTCCAACAGAGATGCATGTTTCAAGATGGTCAGTTTCCAAAACTGTATGGTCAGAAAGCTTTCCTTGATGAGGAACCAAATTGACCAGGTTTTTTTAGAGATGTGCTATTAGGGTTGGGGTTGAGTTTGGGACTTTGGAGTGGGTTTAGGATTTGGGTTAGGGTTAGGGTTGGGGTTGGGTGGTGCTGGGGCAGGGGCAGGGCCGGGGGTTGGAACAGGTGCAGGGTCAACATAGCACCCTCTTTTGTGCCACTGCATGTCCCGCACACGTCGGACGGACTGGATCTGAGGTGCAGTGGCTCCCCAAGCGTTCCAGTGCTTGAAGTCTCCATGTTCAAAAACATACTGGCGACCTCTGTAGCCTGGATACATGTATCCCACCCACCTTTAAAGTGAAAAGAAGCAGTTTTAGAGCCATAGTTACAAAAGCATTTGTATCAGTTAAGCACGTTAAATTCTCTTTCACTAGAACACACAATGGCTCCATTGTTTGGGTTCAGTTTTTTTATAATGGAAACTATTACAATATTTATAAATGAGAAAGTGCATCTTACGTTCCAGAGATAGCCTTTGCGCTGGCCACACGATCCTGGAAACCATGAGCCCACAGGCTGGGGACATCATCGTCAACGATCTCCATCTTTCTCCCTTCAAAGCCTGCATTCTCAAACAGGTGCAACTTGTGATCTGCGCTGTCCTAAAGAGATCAAAAACATGTACCTTTCACCAAAATATACAAGCGCTAATGTGACACTTTTAGAAATGCCAAGTCGATAAACAGTGTCCTAATGGTTGCTGACCACTTTCAGAGGTCTGAAGGAGGTTAAGGTGTAGCTACTCTGGCAGTTGGTCCATGTGCTCCAGCGGGGATACTCTCCTTTCTCAAGCACAAACTGCTCTCCAGCAAATCCTGGACGCTCGAATCCCACCCATCTGACGATACACAGACATTTCATTACAATTAAATGTGCACATATGTTCAAGGGAATAAAAACAGGAAATTCAATGGGGAAACAAGATTCACTCACGGTCCCGACTCCACAATGACTGAGCCAACTCTTTGTATCTTCTCCAGCGCATCTTTGCATTCACCAGACAGCTCCACCTTTTTTCCACGAAAATTCTCAAACTCAAAGACGGTCAACTGCGAGACAAGAGCAGGTGGAGTGGCATGACACTTTTCACATCCAACAATTGTTTCTGTTTTTCAGTCCATCTTTTGAGTCGGTGTCTTTACTAAATCAACAACAAATGTCTCATCATCTCGTTAAGTCTTGTACCTTATATGTGGCACCAGCTCCTCCCTGGCCCTTCCCTGCAGGCAGCTGGTCTGGGCTTCCTTGCTGTTCTGTCATGTTTTCTCTACAAACACAGCAGTTAACAGAGAAATGGTAAAAGCACACCTTTGATTTCAACATATTTTGTAAAGTTTAAACACAATGCAACTTATAAATTACCGAAATAGACAAAATTGCACATAAACAACAGTTTTGCAACTATAAGAGCATCTTTTTACTTTAAAACATGTGGACCTATAATAAAAAATACATTAATCTGATCTTTTTGTTACCTGAAAGGCTTGTGCTTTCCTGCACCCCAAAGACACCACGTCCTTCCTCTGTCTTGTCTCGGTCTGTTTTTTTTTTTTGTTTGTTTGTTTGTTTGCTTTTGCCTGTCTCAGTGTGAGGGTGTGTGGTTGTGGAGGCCTGGCGAGCGGTTAGTGGATGCCAGTGGGGGTATTTATGGTTTATTTATGGCCACAGCAGCAAAAAGCCTGTTGATGCAGCAAGTCTGTCGCACCCATTGTGTCCGTCACACTGCTTCTCAATAGATTTGCCCTCTGTCCCTGGCACACTGGCAAGCACTACACAGCTCTGCCCACACTGCCATCCTGGTCATGATCCTTTGGTGGCACACGCACTGACTGCCAGCCAAGAGAATGGACAAGAATCAGTGTCACTCAG
Organism: Hypsolebias longignatus; assembly: GCA_031762435.1. Classification (NCBI taxonomy): domain Eukaryota; kingdom Metazoa; phylum Chordata; class Actinopteri; order Cyprinodontiformes; family Rivulidae; genus Hypsolebias; species Hypsolebias longignatus. Next base: position 21,580,920 of record JARVGV010000527.1, read on the forward strand.
CACTTTTTGACCAGCACAACTATCTTCCTCTCTGACTCAGTGTTTTATCTTTTTCCCCCTTATGTCTTCAACAAAAATGTTTCATTTTATCATGTGCATACATTGTGTTTAACCTGCTTTAGTGCATAATCCATCCATTATCTTTACCTGCTTATTCCTTTTTGGGTCATGGGGGTCACTGGTGCCCATGTCCAGCCATCACTGTGCAAGAGGCAGGGGACACCCTGGACAGGTCTCAAGTCCATCACAGGGACACATAGAGACAACCATTCACTCTCTCACTCACACCTAGAAACAATTTAGTTACCGTTCAACCTAACATGTATGTTTTTGGGCTGTGGGGGGAAACTGGAATACCCGGAGAGAAAACCCACACATGCACAGAGAGAACATGGAAACTCCACTCAGAAAGGTCCCTGGACTGGGATTTAAACCAGGCAAGGTAACCTGCTCGCTGAGAGGCAGCAGCTCTACCATTTGCGCCACCGTGCTGCACAGAACATGATAGGAATACATTTCCCAAATATCTGAAACATAATTTTTAGTCCTACAAAACAGTCTGTGTACAATACTGTGTACTCACTGAGTACTGTGTTAATGTGCAGTACTGCAGTTTTCTAGAGAGAGTAGATTTTTTTACCTGTTCTGATTTCAGAAAGTCTGGATGATGGATGCTACAATGTACCTGCTCAAATGTGGCTGTACTCGTTTGTCCAGCCTCCCTCATTGTTAGACCATGGTTGAACATGTTCAACCAAAGTGGCTCAGATCTCAGATTGGTCCTTGACCTTCCTCGTCATCATCCTACCTCTCTCACTCTCACTCCTTTGGCTCTTCCTGTTTCCAGTGTTGGCATCCATTCCTCCAAAACTGAAGATCTCACGTCTTGCCACTTCATGCTAAAGCTCTGATAGCTAATTGTAAAACTGTGTGACAGGTGTTTGCCCATGTGATGAGTTAGTGTGCATAGTTGTGCAATAAATTTTATAATCTTGAATAACAATGAGTTTGTTGTGAAAACAAGAAGTTTCTTCATGAAATTTGAGCCAAACAGAGACAATCGTTTAGTGTTTTGAAAAATGTTTTCGAACTACAACTTGAGTATAAAGCAGGAATTCTAGTTTAGCAGAATTAGTTCCACTTTCTATAAACGCTGTTATTCTTTAATCCACCTTTCCCATCATGTTAGGAGTTTAGGCATCTGTGGTAGCACCTTTAAAAAACATATACTTTCAGTTCTCATCTACCACCAGTTTTTGTAAAGTGCTGACAGCTCACAAGCTCATTTACAATTTTTTTCTTCTTTCCTGTCATCCAAACAACTCAATACCTGAGTTAATTGGTCTAAAACTCCAGCTACTGAACAGACTACTCCAATTCTCAAACTCCACAGGCTCTGTCTATTCCACATTGGATAAAGTTTCTCTTCACTTCCACAGCTCTCCATGTTGCTGAAACGCTCGTCTTATACTCTAAACTCACCCATCTTAATCCCAGCTATCTATTTAATCTCCCACGCTATCTACGATGATCTTGAGAGCCATTAATTTGGTCACGTTTGTTACCCGGTATATTTGCTTTTCCCATGTAAAGAATACACTTCAGTTTCATTTCATAAAAAAAAGAGTTTTAATAAAATTCCCTCCATTTCCATTAAAAACAGTAGGATGATCTTAAATGATCACATAAACAATGACATTCATTTATTCAGTATTATAAAGGCACATAGATAATCTTGAGTTGGTTAAAGCATTTTCCAGGTTTGAGAAAAAAATACACACTAATACGCACATTTCCTGAAGTGACAGACTACCATGAATATTATAACAAGCTACTGTGTTAATGTTAATAAAAAACCCTTTTATCTGAGTCTGGCAATGCTTTAACAACGATAAGTAAAACTCCCTGGACTGTTAATAAGTTCTGTACATGACATACAGCTCAGTTGTACTGAACAGGTAAAATGTCATAGTTTTGTTTTAAAGTGCTTCAGGCTGTTTTTTTGTTTGTTTTTGGATACATAATATAAAAATTAAA
>JARVGV010000527.1:21584378-21598775 GCA_031762435.1 Hypsolebias longignatus
GAAAAATTAGCCACAGTGATTATTTACGCTTGCACCGTCTAATTGCAGTTTGAGAACGAGATCATCACCAAGCTGGATCACGAGGTGGAGGGGGGTCGTGGAGACGAGCAGTACAAAGTTCTCTTTCAGAAAATGTAAGTGCTGATTAATGGGCAGGATAAAGTCTGAGCCGCTCACAAGTTAGATAATGCTAATTGCAACATGGCACTCCTCAAAATAACCACAGTGCTGATAATCGCACAACTTCTCAACACAGCTTGCCTCTTTTAGTTGTGCAATTAGACGCTTACTCTGTCAGTTTAGGATGAAAGTGATGTTTTCTTTACGCTTTTTTTTGTTTCCACGTTTGACATTTTACTGCTAAAGCAACTTAAGGGTGTGTTTTTTTCCCGTTATCTCTTTCTTGTGTCCATAACAAAACGCCGTTATTAAGATTGCTGGAGAACTGCCGGAAGCACGTGTACTTGGCCAGGACGGGGGAGAACTTCGTCACGTTGGTGGTGCGACTGCTGGAGAGGCTGCTGGACTACAGGACCATCATGCACGATGAAAACAAGGAAAATCGCATGAGCTGCACTGTCAACGTGCTCGTAAGATGGCTACTTTTACTTAGTAACACAAATCAACACTAATGGACATATGTCTAATAAACTGGCTTTAATTGTGCATGTTTACCCACAGATAAAATAAGCATTTTTCAAATGTCAAACGTTTTTGCATAGCAAGTCACCTGAACTACAACTCTGTGAAATATTATAATTAGAGGACAACTAACTATACACTTTTTCTCACATTTTATAATAACTCTGAGATTGTGTTAACATTTTTGTCTACTCCAAGGCGTAAGAGTAGACCTTAGGTGTTCTAGGAATGTATTTCATGCATCAAGAGCACAATGCACATAAGCTTTGCAGCCATTGTGGGACTCGTGAGTAACAATATTTTAAAGCTGTTAAATGTTCTCTCTGTTCGTGCCGTAGAACTTTTATAAGGAGATCGACAGAGAAGAGATGTACATCAGGTAAGATCCAGTCCAGCTTTGTGATTCACAGACTAGATGGTAATGCATCTGAATGTTCACATCTTTTGAGGTGTGTTACACAAAACACTGAAATAAATTGTTTCCTGCTGCACATCGGAACTTTCTTTGTCTCTCCAACACTGTTAGAAATAAAAGCGGTGTTAAATTGATCTCTTAAATAAAAATATGGTAGGGATTTATGAACAACAAATATCTTACCTGTTGTAGATTGCTCATTTTACAGCCTCAGTTTAAAGAAATAGTTTTTTTTCCTGACTGGATTGATGAGCTAATTGAGTTTGAAGAAGTCAAAGAGCGAAAAGCTCCTTTTATACAACTGTGATCCCAAAATGTTATAATCATGTAAATGCTGTTCCTAAACAATGACATTTGAAAATCCGCAAATTAGTGACGTTATATTTATTTTAGTATTTAAATATATTTTAAGGCTTTAGAAACTCTTCCCACACTACTTGCAATGTTCTAAACTCTTAAACCTACGTCATTTTTACAACATGCATATAGTACTGTATATGTAGCTACTAAATTTTACTTACCAACGTGTCCCACTCGAAGGTCCTCGTGGTCCGGTTGAAAGAGATGAATAAAGTCCTAGTAGGCTCCGGATGGAGCACCGGACCTTCGGTGTTCGTATCCCGCTCGGAAGTCCTCGTTGGCTGGCTACCAGCTCTAAAAATTCACCGATGGGTCTGGAGGTCTGGTTTGGCTCCGGTTCTGGTCCAGTTCGGTGGGTTCTGCGCGGCTCTCTTCATGCGCTGGCGCCAAAGTCACTGTAATGAGGGCCAAACTTTTTCCGATCAGATCAGAACCTTCCCTCTTGTACTGTACTTTATTACCGCAGAAGGCAACAGGGCTTCTAGGCAGGGCACTGTTGGCTTCTGGGAAATGTAGTTGTTATGAGCGGGGATACAGTGTAGACTTATTTCGAGAAAACTACAAAATGGCGGTGCCTGTCCGATTTGTTTTTGTTAACTTTTTACAGTATTCAGTGGTGTAGTTTATGTGATACGCGGGTATATGGAGTACACCCACTAGAAAAGCTTGGGTATTTCAGTATACCCACTTAAAAGTGCCCAGTGATACAAACCCATAATTGGCAATGGTACATGACATGGGCTTGTGTCACTGTCAACACATTTGGGGCATTTTATAGACACTGAGTTGTTTCAACCTGTTTTTATATAATTAATACTCTGTACTTCAACATGACTTGATATTATTTAATGCATTCTATAACATGTTTTTAATACAAAAACAACTGTTGTACATTTATTCAAATAAAAGCAACAGAGAATTTTTGAAATGTTCAATACGCTTAAAAATCAAAACAAATGGATGATTTCAGTGTGCTAACCAATGTACTTTGGTTTCTAAGCACAGTGGAACCATTGCAAAAATGTAGACTACACCACTGACAGTGCTGTCCCAGTCATGTGAGTAATATTAAAGTTGACAATCATGCGTCCTGGTTTTTTTCTTCCTTGTGTTAAATCTTACATAGAAAATCCAAGACAGAGCGAGTCTGCGAAAGTGGAACCGCGAGGGACTACTGTACACAATTATACAGCTATCTGTAGCATTTCTGGTGCCGCCTGTGGTACTTCCTGCAGGAATAACATTTCTGCTAAATTAACTATGTAAGAGAAAGTTACAGCGATGCAAAGGTTTTTAAAATTGTGTTCATTTGAACTGCTATAAAAGTTATTTTGAGGAAAAAAAAAAAAAAACTTTTTAGTTCAGGATGACCAACAATCCACTTTGGTCTTGACCTCATTCATATTAACCATTAGCTTTTTATTCTGATCAGAATTACCCTATTTCTCAAAACTTGAGGTTGTTCATAGTGCAATCTACCACAGGTAAGATATTGACCTTTACACTGAAATGCTTTCCAATGATCTAAATAATTATTTTTGGTAATGTGTGAATGGTTACTTAATTGGAAGCCCTACATGAATACGTTTTCTTACCAGGTACCTGTACAAGCTGTGCGACCTCCACAGAGAGTGTGACAATTACACCGAAGCTGCTTACACTCTGCTGCTACATGCAAAACTGCTCAAGGTACTCGGACAACACGGAAAAATTATGTATTTGCTTTTTGTCATTGCTAAGCTGTTGTCAGGCAAGTAGCATTTAACCTTAGGCTTCAAACAAATATACAGTATGTCTCTAAATTTAAATGTGCGCAGAAATAAACGATTGATCTGCATCCATGTAAAATCAACCTTGGCATTAAATGGCTGCTGAGGGGGCAGAAATGCTGAGCAACATCTTTTTCACCCTGCCAACGTAAGTCATGACTAATATGTAATCTTTCCTCCAAAAGGGAAAAAATAATCAACAGGAGCGCAGAGGAAAATCATTCTACTGCAAATGATCAAAGCTAGTGTAAATATGCTTTATGTGTGAAAACGGGCACATTTCTTCTCATTTTTAAGAATAATGTTTAATTCTTTTGAGGCCTTTTTGGTATGACCACTTCATTCTGTACCACTTTACCATAAGGTAAATAAATAAGTACTTTATAGATATGTTATTAATTCCTCTATTAACACTATAAATCATTAATAACTGCTTATTATGCATTATCTAAGGGCAAGAATGAGACAAAACTGACCAGTTTCTTGCCAAATAACAGGGGTGGAAGTAACAAATTACAAATACAGTACTCATATTACTGTAATTAAGTAGATTTTTTTGGTTACTTATACTTTTCAAGTGTGTAATTTTACTCATACGTAAATGTAATGTAGACCATGTACTGTAATCTACTTAGCTACTTTTAAAATCAGAAGTCGCTACTGAGTACGACCACAATTTGAATTAATGTCCAAGCCGTTCTTCTGCATCTTTGTAGCCAATAAGGTTCTCAGATCACGAACGCGCCAATTACTTATGACGTAAGTAAAGGACAACTCTGTAGAGTAGAGAGTCGTTTATGGTCAGAAGATCTGGTGTAAAAGCCAAAATGGAGACAGAGGACAACACAGAGAAAATGACGAGGTAAAGGCTGAGGATGAGTGCCCATGGCTGTACCTGGAGGACTTTTTCATGAACAGACGGTGAAAAGGAGACAGTGTCCAGATGCAAACTTTGTTTGATCTCTCTGGTGATGGCTACGGTGGGTTGTTCATTTACACCTTAGGGCCACCGTAGATGGCAGCTTATTAGACTTCAGCATCTAATCTCAAACAACCTAATGTGATATACGAGGTTTTACAGCTACCTGTATGAAATTGCTTTTTATTGTTTGTATGTGTGGGTTATTAGTTTGGCTAAGTATGCAAAGATCTTAGATTTGTCACTGCCATCGGTTTGTCTGGTACTAAAATAAGCCGGAGCTTCTGAACGTCTAAGAAATATACTTTGAATGTAGTTATTGTATACAATAAATCAAACTGAATGTCTTCTATTAACAGCACAATGAAACATCAATTGTTAAAAAGTAATCAGTACTCTGAGTAGTATTTTGTACTTTTACTTAAGAGTTTTTATAACACCAGTACTTTGTAATTGAGTACAATTAAAGCAGTGTAACAGTACTTGTACTTGAGTACAAATTTTCAGTACTCTTTCCACCTCTGCCAAATCGTGAGCCAAATCTGTTCACCTACATATTTCATCTAGAGTTAAACATTTCAGACTCCCATATTTTTCAGACTATAGGACTCACCGAATTATAAGGCACATTAAGCCAAACAAAACAGTCAGATAAGTCAAACTTTATTCAACTCATTTACAGTGACCACATAAAATTCATAATAATTAATACATAAGCTGAACCTGATTATAAGGCTCACTGTCGATTTTTGAGAAAAGTTAAGGATTTTAATTGCGACTTATAGTCAGAAAACTAAGGTACCTTGCAAGAAAATAAGCATTTGTAAACCTTTTTTTTAAACTAAATAATATTGTACTTTATCACTACAATATAAGCATCTAGAGCTAATATTATATCCTAAAAAAATATGTTTACAAATGCTTGTGCTTACAAGATAGTAACTTAGTCTGAAATGTTTACTATAACAACTCTAGATGAAATATATAGGTGAACAGATTTAGCAAGAAACTGGTCAGTTTGTCTGTCATCCTTAATTAATGCATAATAAGCAGTTATTAATAATTTATAAAGTGCTTATAAAGGAATTAATAATGCATCTATAAAATGTTTATTAGCATCTATAAGGGGAGCCTTATTGTAAAGTGGTACCCTTCGTTCTGTTAATGTAGCTTGTAAGTTTCTCTTAGCCCTAAATATGCCACACTTAAAAAATATTCCTTACACACAAACTGCATTCAATTCCCCAGTTGGAGTTTTAATACATCATAAATTTGAAGTTATCACTGCGTGCTTTTTATCCAATGCCTCGTTTGTATTTGCATAAATAGCTTTTGCTGCTTTAGCCCACAGGTTCTGTCTGAGAGGAACAGGCTGTGACTGAATCGTATTTTCCTCTCCGACTAGTCACGGTCATGTTTGCAGGAGTTGCTTGTATTACGTTAAATCTGCTCCATTTACTGCGTTTGTGTTTTCCAGATTAAAGCATCCAGAAAGGGGGGAGGTGGGGGGGGTGGGGGCTTTAGTGGAAGTTGATTAATCTTGTTTTACTAGTGTCTGTATAATCCTTTTCGTCATCTCTCCTCTTTCTTGTGGAATCATGCTGAGGCACACATATAAAAGAACTGATCATATTTAAAAAATATAATTTATTTTAAAACAAAATAAATTTGAAAATAATCTGAGCTGAATAAAATGCTGATGGTGATTCTAAACCTTGTATCGCCAATACTAATACAACGAACCATGCTTTTTTTTTCTTTTTCTTTTTTTTATAATAATGAGTCCTCAATTGGAAAATCAACTTTTTATTTTTGGCTTGTTTTTTGTTTTTTTGCTTTATTGAATTAAAAGCACTTTTATGTATCAGCCTTTTTGTTTTGTCAATCTGAGGTCAGCAGGCATCGTCAAATAAATGCGGAGATCCTTTTTACTGAGTAAATGCTGCAGTCAAGCTGTAAATAAATCAATAAGCAAAGCCTCCCTTCAAACGTTAGCAGCTTTGTGCAAAGAAATTACATTTTCACTCATCTCTTGGACAGGATGTGCAAATTCGATGGCGTTTCTATTTCAAAACCTGGTGGAAGACCTTAACTATGCCATGGAATCTCTGGTAATAAACCCATCCTGACAAATCTATAACATTTTAATGTATTTACACTTGGACCAATCAAATTGCCTCTTCCTGCCAAGCTGCTTCAGCCTGTCAGAAATCGTATTATTCTCCGTGCCGGTTTGAAGAACAAGCACATAAACAGATCTATTCTGGTGTTTTCCTGACACGTTGTCATTTTTACTAAATCAAACGTAAAGTATCTTCATGACTCAGTTGTTTTTGGTGTTTATATTAACACAAATGATGCCTCTTCACAGTGGAAACAAGCCAATATCAGTTTGATTGATACTTCCTAGAGTGCAAAACGTGATTTAGACAATAAATCTAAAAGAACATAACTGTTTTTGCAAATGAACCCTTCAAATGATCGCTCCAGAAACACAATACATTGATTCTCCCCCTGAAGTGTTCAATATTTAGTAAAGCATGCATCACTGCTCGTGTCTCAAATCTCCACCTCACCTTGCCAAAGACTGAGGCAGCGTTAAAAGGAATTGCACGTCAATTTCGCCCATTTGCATTTGCTATAAGTCAGTGATTGATTTCTCGCCACCTATTCGCCTTTTTGCTCCGCGTCGTTTTGCAGTGCTGACCCCCCCATTGCTAATTTGTCCCCTGTAGTGGTCAGATGAGCCATGTGCAATCCACCTGACCCAAAGAGACGGGTACCATGCTGCAACTCAAGGACAGCTCAAGGACCAACTCTACCAAGAGATTATTAATTACTTCGATAAGGGCAAGGTAAGACACGTACCAGAAACACGTCTTCACCACATGCACACATATGTGCTTTTTATTTTGTGGAGCAGCAGTTGGTTTTCTTCTTTTACATGGATGAAGTTGCATCTCAGACCACTAAACTATTATTATTTGTTCCTTTAATAACCTTACCTTTTATAAAAGCCTTTCCCTGCTTCTCTTATGCTGTCCTTTTCCCTCTTTTACTTTAATTCCACATTCGTGCTATGCTTGAATGCCATCTGTGCCACTCGAGAATGAGGAAAAAGTCCCGCTTCATAGAAAATTGTTACTGTGCTATTCTTCAACCGTTTACTGTTTTTTGTTCCCCCCCACCACCACCCAATTAAAAAAAAATACATATATTTCTGTCAGCCTGTAAGCTAAGCTTGGAATGAATCTGCAGGGCTGTAGCCAATTTTCTCAGGGATGAGGTCCGACGCGTGTGTCGTCAGAGTTGGGATGCAGCCCTGATTCTTGCCTCTCCAGCCAGCTGTCACTCAGCAGAATTCCATCAGGGAGACAACTATTTGGATAAACAAACACACAGACCCACAAGAAGGATATTGATGTGTTATAGTGGCTGCAAAAAAAAAAAACACATCAACACTCCGAGGACCAGAGTTTCATCTGAGTGTCAAAGGAGTCAGACAGAAAGCAGTCCCAGATGGTGTTAGTGCCGCCACCGCTCTTGTTGATGGAAGGCTGATCTGAGACGCAGTCTGGACTCGGTCCACCTCCAGTCTTAGCTCAGTTCAATCAACTCTAAGGAAGTCAGTCAGAAGACTTTCAACATGTTTCAGGGCCTCCATTCTTTTCATGACACCACCCTGCTACAAGCAAAGCTCTGGGTGAAAAGCAATTAGAAGATGGCAACAAGTTTTTGTCTCTTAGATAACAAAAAAAATAATTGTGTTGGCATAATAACAAAATGTTGACATATCCAAATGTACAGCCTCCTCTTCATTAAAAAAAAAAATACTTAGAAAAACTAGTTTATTTGCAATTGTGAAAACATTCACAAAGAAATAATCAATTTTAGTCCCTAGCACAGAAAAGGCCCTAGTGAGAGTTCACTAATACCGTAATCGTCTAATGTCTCAGATAGTGGAGTTAGGTTGATAATTTTCCTTTTTGGATTTATTTCTGTGCTGCATTTAATACGAATGATAACAATATTCAGTAACAGACTTGAACATGATTCTGGGATTAAATCGACTGCACTAAATTGATTTAAAACGTGTATGTGATAGAGACAAGTTTGTTCTTGTCAGTAGTGAATTATCTTTATGCACCAGAGTTAGTCATGGCATTCCACAGGGTCTAATGCTTGAACCATTAACAAGAATACTATACTTAGACATAAGCTCTGTTCGCATGGTACTGTATTAGTTTTACCTAGGGACCGCATGCTATTTGTAATAATTACGTAGATTGTCTGTGTTTTTAATCCCGTGTGAATCGACCATGTCAATAATTTGTAAAGTAAAAATCCCCCTGCAAATTACCTACTATAGTTTTGCTGAACTCCGAGGTCCTGTGATAATAATAATCCAATGTGAATAGGCATCTCTGTGATTTGGACAGAAATGGGTAGGATCCGATATGTAATTAGGCGTTTTTTGTTTTCTGGGTGCATTTTTATTTTCTTTTGGCAGTGGAGGCTGCATTGAAGTGCATAAATAATCTTTTGTGTCCCAGACCACAAAAGCCTATTGACTCGTAACAGTCGGATGTTAGTGGATGTTACGCAGTACGCAAGTGGATGTGTCCAGAAATTTCAGCTAAATCTCAGGCTTTGGTTATCCCATGTGAATTTGTCACATAAAAAGCAGGCAGTAATTTATTACATGTGGTCCCTGAGTAAAACTAATACTGTGTTAATAGGGCTATAGAAAGTTAATCAAAATTATTAGACTTCATGGTATAACTTGGTGTCATTTGACAAAAGTTGGACTTAAAAACTGGCCAAAAGCTGTAAATGTTTAATTAGTTTTTGATAAAACATTATTAATCAGGTAAAGCACATTACTTTAAGAAGAAAAACACTGACTTGTCTTTTGTCTAATAGTACCGTACTTCAATGTTTCCTGTGCCTTATTTCGTGTAATTACTTCATTTCAGCAGGTCGGATTACTACTGACCCTTCTCAACCTGCATATGAACTCTTTGAACCACTGTCCTCGGCCAGGAGGCTTCGCTCCATTCGGACCAGAACCTCCCGCCATAAGAACAGTTCCCATCTGCCGTTGGACTCTTGAACACTCATAATCCCTTTACTGTATAAATCTGCTTTGGTCACTTTATCACTGTATTTTAACTGCACTACTCCATTTGCACATTTTTTTCTGAATATTGTGTTGCATTGGTTGGTGTGACGTTTTCTTTTATCTTTTATATTTTCTTTGCACCTTTATGCCGACGCAAGTTCCTAGTCTGTGAATCCTGTTCATTGACAATGACAATAATAAACTGACTCTCTGACTCTGATTCTGTAACGGTCTGTGTGCTTTACAGATGTGGGAGGAGGCGATCCTTTTGAGCAAAGAACTGGCTGAACAGTATGAGAACGAAATGTTTGACTTTGAGCAGCTCAGTGCATCCTTGGTAAATAAGAAATATTTGTAGCTAACTTTTAAAATGTAATTTCTGTTAGTTTGTAACTGTGCAAACATGTGTAACCCTTGCAAGAAAAATCAACTCTATGTTTCAATGTAAATGTTTTCAAGAATAAACCTGTGTCATTAAATCTCTCTACAGCGGAAGCAGGCCCAGTTTTATGAGAACATAGTGAAGGTTATCAGACCTAAACCCGACTACTTCGCTGTGGGCTATTATGGAATGGGGTTCCCTTCTTTCCTACGTGTGAGTACTTTCATCAAATATATTCCAGATTCAGCCATCAAGGTCTGTTGATTCTGTCACTCGCATTAAGTCCCACAAGTTCTGCTGTGTTTAATTATTTGTTCACAGAATTGTGAGCTGAATGTGAAAAGGTAGAGCGTTAGGAAATGTGTAAAAATAAGTCAAATGCCACATTTTTATATTTCTTTCTCCATTATGACATTTGATTCCCGGTGTATCCCTTTGTTTGTCGCTCTTAATTCTACCTGTCTGGTTTAAACCTGTTTTGAATGTTTACATTAACATCTGTTGTCAGTTAATCCACCCACAGTGGATTGTCGAATTAACCCAGATCCAATCTGTTGTGTCCAGTCAAGTGGCTGATCACATCTCTTGAACTTCAGCTAAAAAAACATTTACTCCGTAATAAGAGCTTGGCCTGCAGCACAAGGCATCACACCCCCACATCCATTCATCCATTATCTTTACCCGCTTCTTCCTTTTCGGGTTGCAAGGGTCACTGGTGCCCATGTCCAGCAGTCACTGTGCAAGAGGTGGGGTACACCCTGGACAGGTCTCCAGTCCATCACAGGTACACAGAGAGACAGACGAGACAAACAGCCGTTCACTCTAACTCACCACCAGGTGAAAAGAAATTAAATAATCACTTTCTAAATTACTTTTACAACCAAAATGTGCAACTCTACCTTGTTTAGATGTACATAAAGAGCAGATGTTAATCCATCAAAGTGAAGTCAGGTCATCTGGACTGTTTCCTTTTCTGTTTAGATGTTTTGTCCTTCATCCAAAGTACTTCATTGGTCCGACGAGTCACAACAAACAGACTCTGATGAAGTCCTTTGGCTGAAGGACGAAACGTCTCAACAAATTGAGAAACTGTCCAGATGACCTTACTTTGTTGGAAATTGTTTTTACCTGGATTATTGAGCATGAACTTTGGTACAGGTGTTAATGTTTTAAAGCACTCCTAATTTCCTTGAACTTCCTTACAAAAGAAACATACTTTTTTTGTGGTAGTTTAAAAGGGTTTCCAGGCTTTCTAGAGGGCTCTATTAGTATTTTAGTTTTTGGGCTTTAGCTGATTTTTACATTTTATTTTCTGGTCTACTCCTTGTGCATGACCAAGGGAGCATATTGTTCAATGTTTGTTTACAAAAAAGAACAAAAAAGGGACCAAATAAATAAATCTCTCCCAGATAAGCACTATCTAAAATTCACAGATAGAATAAGAAGTGGACAACATAGAATTAAATTAAAACTCTTAACCCAGGACCACAGATGTATCATTTTTGAGTTAATCAGCAACTGCATAACCACATTTCAACTGACTGCGTTTTGAGAATTATTTTGTTGGTGCTAAAATGCTATTCTATATCTCAAATTGTGTTATTTTTGTGAGTTTCAATGTACTGTATTCATTTAATGAAACTGGAATAGAATGTGTCTTGTGTGACAGACTGTTGGGAACAAAGTGACTAAAGATCTTTTTTACATTTGTTCTTGAGATATCAAATCCACCCAGTGGGTTACTGTACTCTCTCGCTATAGTGCAAGATCAGCACCCCTGCACCTACTGACCCTTTCAGAAGGGATCCATCTGTAAAACAGTATAATCGATTGGGAGACAGTTCCACCATAGAGAAGTTGCTCTAGGCAAATCTATCTTCAATCTCTGTGAAAACTTGGCTCAAATTAAATTTTTTTTGGGCCAAACTGTCTCCAGGTCCTGCCATTACTGAAATAGCAGCAACTGCCCAGTCCCAGATTTGAGCATCCTGTGAGTCAGATAGGCTTCTCCACCTCTCCGCCTCCCTCAAGATATACAAATCCAGTTGGGTCAGGTCCACTAGGACTTCAAGGGCTCCTGTGGGTGTTGTTCTAATGGTGCCTGTAATGCTCAGGCAGACCATTTGTTTCACATGGGTGAGCATCACTCTTGCCACCCGACTTAAGCTTAGATCCACCATGCTAAAGCAGCGTGGCATAGCATGGGGTGGGCTATGGCCATGTGAATCCATCTGATAACTTTTGCAGTAGCACCCCAACAACTACCTGCAATTATGCGAAACTGTTGTAAGCACATTGTGGCATTCTTGCACTTTTCATGTACATGTTTTTTCCAGTTGAGCTTTCTATCTATAGACACCCAGAAACTTAACTAGCTCTGACAAGGAAAGTTCTACTCCCTCCAGCTTTTGGAGGTGAGGTGCATTGCCTTGATTAAAGATGAGCACGTCTTCTGCCAGCAAATATTCTAATGGAGATCTGCCTCAAGGGTTAATATCAGAGCTCCCCCAGCACATGTGATGGGATTTGGCATCACAACTGATGAGTACTGGGAGACCTATAAACAAAAATCACCTATCGCCATAAACTCCGTGTCTGCTGTGAATCAAACAGCAAATAATCACAGGCTGCAATGATCGGTCTGGACTTGCCGTTTGACTGAATGCCCATTCGCACTGCTACAGCATCACCTGTTGTTAGGTGAAGCAGTGCAGTGTGTCACAACTCTTACCAGGGCTGCTGCTGCTCTTGGTCTATAGCTGCTCACATCATACAGAAGTGTGCCCAGGGCATCCCAGGTTTCGTACCATAGCCTGAACTATCTAAGGCCCTTGAAGGTGGGCTACGCCTGTATGCATCCTGCTGACAAATGCACAGCAATGTACTGACATAGTTGCTCTGTATGAATTGCATCATCCCCATAACTATAGAAAGACTAGAAGGTACGTGGGATTCACTGCTTGGCTTCACTTATCACTTTACCATTGACCTTAAAGGTCAGTTGGTTCAGCTCATAGTAGGGCCTGTTTCCCAGGTCCGCTAAAACATCCAGAGAGTTATTGACCAGGTCAAGGACGATAACGCTCTACTGCTCAACACGAACCATCCTCCAAACATCTTTTTGCAGACCCGGCTTCTGCCTCTGGAGTCGGCGCAGAACCAGTTCGGGTTCTGCAGGTTTCCCAGGCATGAACATGCCAACCCTCTTGAGGACTGGGAGGTCCTGAACCCTCTTGGCTGAGATTCCATAATCTGGCCATAATGGAAACTCAGAGATAGCTTGTAAGAGCCAGTCCATGGCAGACTCGTCCGTGCCGGTCACATGAAAGCTGCGCTGCACAAAACCTGATTCTGTGAACCGTGGCACCCGATGGTCGTCCAGCGCCTGGTCATTGAGCCCGACCAGCCTGGCCTGGCCTCTCTCTCTTTTACTGAACTCTATACAGGTCATCATCTGGAAAGATAATGTCCTGCAAGTCCTCACCAGCAGCCAATGCCATTGAAGATGACTAAACTAAAAGTAGCAAAAGACTAATTTAAAGTAGAAATTAAAAAAGCCTAACTTAAAACTAAAGTAATTAAAGTCTATCTAAAAAAAAATATAAGCATAGTAAAAGACATTAAAAGCTAAAGGTAAGAAAAGAATAGCTAAATGCTACAAAAATAGTATAAGAAAAAATCTAGAGGTAGCCAGATGATGGCTAAAAACTAAATGCAGCATGTGAACAAGCATGCTGAAGCAAATTTCAAAGAGAAAAATGTTTTTGAATTAACTGATAAGTTCTCGGTGGATTTCTGTGGTGAACATATCTGAATATAAAGTCAAATTTTTGAAAATAATAAAAGTTTGCTTTGAAAACACAAAAGTTACAGCGCCCATCTCTCGAAAGAGCTGAATGTTTTGAAAGATTAAAAATCGTATTGACTTAGCATTCACACAATATTCGGTAAAAGCATGACATCAATTATGTTATTATTTTTAAGATTGTAGCTGAAAGAACAACTTTTTTCCTATACACATCTACAGATTTGTTAGAAACTGTTGCATAAAGAAACTAATGAAAATTAAATTGTATTTTTCAGGTGACAAACTTTGGACCATCACAATAAATGTAGAAACTACTGTACCGATAATCATAGTTCCACAACAAGTGGCTATAAGAAATTTTAACATATCATACTTGCCACCGTATGCATTGCACCACCGGATAAGTTGCATCAGTCCAAAAATATCTATTAAAGTGGAAAAAAACAAATAAGTTGCTTTGACGTATAGGTCGCATCTATATGTGTCACCGCTGACGCATCGCGTTTGTTATGCGTCACTGCTAACCACCCAGAAATGTGGGCCGGTGTTGTACCAAAAATTGATTGGCTGCCAAATGGCAGTCGCAGGAGCGTGCACAGGAGGACTTTAACAAGAATTTAACAAGAATAAAACTTTAAAACAATTATTTGTTTGCTCGACATTATAGCGAACTTTTCCTTAATAAATACATTTTAATGGTCAAATCAGCTGCATTTTGTCTGGGCAGAGCGGCGAAATGCAGCTGATTTGATGTTTGCTCCAGGAGTTCCGGAGCGAGACGAAGATGGTTTTGTATGGCAAGCCAAGTGTCTCATTAATAGCCACTTTTACCTGTTAATGAGACACTTGGCTTGCCATATTAGTCAAGCGCCCTCTAGTGTCTGAAAATGGTAGTGTTCAATATTTTCTATGTCAGAATGAATCATCGTCAGATCTCATCCAAAAATTTGTTTAGAAATACGGGGGGGGGGGGGGGGGGG
>JARVGV010000527.1:21598875-21611296 GCA_031762435.1 Hypsolebias longignatus
TGCAAAGGTACTGCGCCAAGAAATCCTCTTTTAATCACTTTAAAACACTTTTTTTTTTCTTCAATGTATTGGCTTTCTTGTATGACCTGGAAAATGTGAACTGGCATAGAATTGGGCTGAGGTCGAAGAGGCTTGGACGCATTTCACAACCTCATTTAGTGCAGTTGTGAACAAACACGCCCCTCTCAAAGAGATTAGGGTAAAAATGGTCTCAGCCCCTGGTTCAGTCCTGACCTGTCTGAGCTTATCCACTGCAAACACACTGTGGCATATAAAGCTTCTTACAAAGTAACTGACGTGCAATCATACAAGGCTGCAATTGACAGCCAGTAGTCCCAATCCTCAAAAATGTTGGAATACATTCAGAACAATGGAAAACAAAATTATTCCCTCACACTTGCCCACTGTTATTAAATATGATGGCTTTGTTATAACAGACAAATCCAAAATGGCAAACCACTTCAACAGACACTTTGTTGAGGCCTGCTGTCCATGCAAGGACTGTTTTGGTACTCCTAGTTGTTCTCCTGTCATCTGTCATCCACTCATCTGCCTCAGTGTTCCTCCATTTTTCATTTATGATTAACAATGAAGGTGACCTTGAGTGCCAAAAAAGGAGCCTACAAATAAAATGTATTATTATTTATTATTATTATTCCAGCTCATATACAGAAATCTGAGGTTCTTGGTGAACTGCTCAGCCTGGACACTCATAAATCCACTGGTCTGGATGCATTGAAACCCCATATTCTAAAATTAACAGCTCAAATTATTTCAGACCCATCTCCTGCATTTTTATTCTCTCACTTCCAACTGATGCACTTCCCCAAGACTGGAAGTCTTCTGCTGTCATACCATTTTTTAAAAGCAGTGAAAGCTCAGAATGGTGTCCCATAAGAAAGCCTTTTGTGGCATTTTCCAAATCTATATCAGTAACATTCCCCTTGCAGTAGGCAATTCTCATGTACATACATATGCTGATGATACCATTATCCATACATCCTGTCCCTCCCTGACTACTAGCTTCCTTTTGATTCAACAGGCTTTCACTGGTCCACATTTGAGCCAAACACACAGACAAACCTGAACGTATAGTTTTTAACAGAAACCTACCACAAGTTGAGTGCCGCTTTCAAATTTCTTCCTGGAATGGCAGATATTGGGTTTGCCAAGAGCTATAAGTATCTTGGTGTCTGGCTCAAAAGCAAACTCATATCTGAAACCCACATAAACATCCTGTTCTCAAATGTAAAATCTTGCACTGTCTTTCTTTACTGCAATAAATCCCTTCACATGCTCTGCAAAACAACTTCTGGTTGAAATGGCAATGCTTCCAATCCTGGATTATGATGATGTGGTTTATAAGTCTGCATTGAAACTCGCCATCACAAACTGGATGCTATCTGTCACAATGCTATCTGATTTGTAACTGGAGCTACTTTTAATACACACCACTGTGATCTGTGCTCCCTGATAAACTGACACTTTTTTCATTATCATAGACAAATACACTGGTTTCTGTTTATTTACAAAACTCATCGGAAACACCCTGTTTTACCTGCAGTCACTTATTACTATTCACAATCCAAATCACATTTTGTGTTCTAGTAACCTCCTCAATCTCCTCATGCCTAAAGCATACCTCCTTTGGTTGCTCCTCATTCCAGTTGTCTGCTACAGTTGACTGGAAACATCTGCAACGGGCCTTGAAGTTCAGCTCATTCATTTTGCTGTCCTCTTTTCAAAAATTCAATACAATCACTTGTACAAGATCACTGTAGTTGCTTTTCGTTGTACAATGCCTGTCACTGTTGTTATTCTTCCAAATCCTTAAAAGAAATGTATATAGTACAGTAGTGGAATCATGTCATCTGGACAGTATATTTAAATAATTTTTAAAAAATCAACTGTCCAGATGATGTGATTCCACTGTTTTTGTGATTTATTTACTTGTATGATTGAGCGTAATTTTATTTTTTTTGTTGGGGGCGGGGGTGGGGGGGTGTGAGGGGTGGGGGGGTGTATATAGTACAGTATATTTTAAATATGTTAATTTATACAGTTTGTTTCGTGTTTTCTGATTTTGTCGTTGCTGTTTAATGTCTACTTGTGCTGCTGCCTCTTGACCAGGTTCTCACTGAAAATGAGAACTAGTTATAAACTGAACTCCCATTAAAATAAAGCTCATTGTTATTATGCACATCCAGACATTACTTTATGAGAGTTTCATAAAATTCATCAAGGAAATTAGAAGAATTTTGGGTGAGAGAGACAAACACACAGATGCACACACACAGAGGTAAAAACATTATTGTTCATCTTTCACCTTTTAAAAATCAGATAACATTAAACTTGCATTCTATTTCACCTTAAATTAATCTATTCTGATTATGTGACTAAGCTTAAGCCATACATTGTAACTAAATGCAATTTAATTCAACTAAATTCAATTGCAAACCCCAGATTACCTGATGCAAATTTGGAAATGTTAAATCTCCATCAGAAGCTGTAAAACAGATTTTATTATTATTATTATTATTATTATTATTATTATTATTATTATTATTATTATTATTATTTTAATCACAACTGATAAAAATATTGTCACTATGACAAGCAGATACAGTACATATTTACTCTGTGTAATACCTTTCATTGCCTCTGGGAGCTGTTTTGATTTTAGTTTGTGTCTTGCTACAATCTGTGTTTTCTGTATTTGCATGTTTATTTTTAAATGATGAAGTCAAAGTGGTGAAGATCTTAATTTTCAAGATGTTTCCTATAGTGTCAGTGCTGAACTCTCAGATCTTTTGTCTCGTATAAAAGAACCACAATGAAAGAAATGAGTTCTTACATAATCTGACTTGTATATCACATGCAAGTAAAGACAGTGGGAGTGAGGAAATGTGGTCAATTTGTCCACCAGCAGTCAAAGTCTTTAGAAGCATTCCTAAGGGACTGTTCAGGAAACCCAAGCCAACCCTAACTACCGTATATAATTTACCAAAAAGGAAAGACTTAAGCCTGATCTTAAAACTGGACAATGTGTCAGCCTTACAGACAGAAACTGGAAGTTGGTTCCACAAGAGAGGAGCCTGATAACTGAAAGATCTTCATCCCATTCTGGTTTTGGAAACTCTAGGAACCTTAAGTAATCTGAGAGCAAAGTGCTCTGTTAGGAAAATATAATAGTAACAAATAGTAATAAAACAAATGTTAGCAAACTTTTAAAATATAGAAAATAGAGTTACAGTATTTGTATTTACTGTTTTGCACAACAAAGGCTCAACTGTCATTACAATTAGAATTTTTGTATGGATATGTTTGGGGGTGGGGGGGATGTGATTTGAACATTATAATATGGGCAACCTCATTTAACATTTTGTCCAGTCATACAGGGTTAATGTTATTTTACGGTCATTGGCATGTCTGAATTAAATGTGAAGAGGATTTTTACCCACTTTCAAATATGTGTCATAATTTTCACTCCTAGACCATTAGCATGTTCAGAACGGTTCTCCTCTTGGTGTTCACACGTGTGAGAAACATATGTACTGGTACTTCTAAGCAGGATGTAAAATACAATCCAACTACTGCTCCCTGAAAGCTGGAACAAAGTTTGGCAGCCAAGGGCTATTAAATCACTCACTCGGTTGTTGTCATGGCTGTGTTTTACATACAAAATACAGCGTTCAGTCTCCCCCTCAAGCCCCTCTGCATCACTCACACGTTTTTTCCTCAGCAACTATTTCATAAACACCCAGCTGTAGATCATCATCTTTATGCCTGATTGCAAGATCAAAAAGCAAAGATGATAAAAGAAAGGTTCTCTAGAGTTATTTTATTTTTATTCATCTATATTCCTCTTTACTTGCCTCCTTTTATCGCTCGCTACCAAAGGTGAAAGGGTATTGATGTTTTGTCCGTGTTCACTTGTCTGTAGCATTAGCAAAATATCTCATGAACCAGAGAATGGATTTTAATGAGACTCAGAAAGTAGTGACTGTATGTACATGTAAAACTGATTATTTACATTAGCTGATTAATGCCACAGCCAACTGAACTTAGAACACACAAAAATGACTCATAACTGACTCATTGGATTTATTTTTCAGAAATAGATCCTGTCTAACTCTGAATGCTAGGAAACAACTTGCAACTGCGACTTTCCTTCCCTTCAGTGATTACGGTGACTTTATTTACATGAACACTCCTACAAGCACTCTGCAGATGTTAGATACTGTCTATCATGGTGCACTAAGATTCATAACTGGCTGTGATTATCGTACTCACCATCGCACCACTGGTTAACTGGTCATTAACTTCATGTATACTCTCTCACTGGTACATTCTCATCTTTAAATCACTTCTTGCACTCTTGCCTTCATACATCTCCTTCTACATGTCTCTGCGTGAGTGCAGCTACAGCGTGCGCTCTCAGGACATTATTACCTGCAGTGTTCCCTCAGCAAGAACTGAACTAGGCAAAAGGTTCTTCTCCTACTCCGCTCCTGCTTCCTGGAATATCTTACAAAAAGATCTGAAGCTCTCGACCTTCACCTCTTTGAGTGGCTTCAAACATCTGTTAAGTTCCTGGAAAAAACAAAAAACAAAAAAAAAACAATGCAGACATGTTCTTGTTTTTAGTATTTTACACCTCCTTACAACCAAGCTGTTTTTTTTCTCCTTTCTTTTTAAATTATCCTTTTAATTACCATTTCATTTTCACTTGTTAAAAATAAAAATTGTACGCATCCTTTATGATTGCCTATTGCTGTCTTTGTTGTCTGCTGTTGTCATGACTCTTTGTTAGAATCAGGTCTCTCTTGTAAATGAGTCCCCGAGTCTCAATGGAATTAACCTGTATAAATAAAGGTTGAATGGAAGAAAAAAAAAAAAACATATCATAAAATTAGTTCACTCTTATCTTTGTAGTTTTATTTATTTTTATTTATTTTTATTTTTACCTCTATCTCTATGCTTTTGATATTTACTATATATTACCAGTAGCTCACTTGGTGATGCTTAGCTTTTTACATTCGTGAACCTCTGTAAAAACCACCGGATGGACTTCAACTTACCCCAGAAGCTGTACATCTTTCCCAGCCAAGTTTCACTTCTTATCTCATCTGACAATTTTTTCATTTGTTTGGATGTAATAAGCAAAAACACATTTGCATGTTGCACAAATAAACACTGAGTACAGAAGAGCTGTTCCACAGGCATGCAGGCTGCAGAAATCAGACCCGTCATGGCCGACTCCTGTTGGCGTGACTGAAATCACGTTAATGTTGCATGCACTGTACTGCAACAGCTGGTAGTCTATCTGATTTAGTTCAGAAAATGAAATGGAAACTAGCATTTTGCACACATCACATTTAGGAATTTTTAGTTCAAGCTCAGATAACTAAAATATTGACTAGTTTATTGTAGAAATTGTAGTTTGTCATGCTAAGTGGCAGAACACAGCACAATCTGGCTGAAGAACAGATGCAACGTTCCTCCGCATGTCTTCCTCTTTTGTCTCATTTTCAAAACATCCAAACACAAAATCAACTTTTTATCAGTCTGCATTGTATAAAACAGATCAATAGACGTAGCCATGTTCTTGCGGTCACGCTTTATGTTTCCAGTTTGGCTGCAAGCTCTTCTGAAATGCTCGACACTCGACGGCTTGCATTTTATTTGCACCCATTGACTTTACATTATATGATCTGTTTCTGCTTTGGCACTTGGCTGTGTAAAATTGCCTTTTTACCTACTGAATGATGTGGAAAAGACCATTTGAGCATGTGTTATTATTTCAATGACAGTTATTTTCAGAACCATCCAGGGCTTGTATGAGGGTGAAATCAAAATCATAACATTCAGGTGACTTTGCTCACAATCTGAACAGCATATAGATGATCTGCTGTCTTTATTTAAAAAAAAAAAAAAAACAGCATAAAGTGTTGATACAGGATTATGTGTCATGTTTTAAATATTTGGAAACATTCACAGGTGAAAAGCTGCCGTAGTGTTTTGTCCGACCGTTGAGAAGTTGACTGTGGGACTCGCTCAATTCACCTTTGTAAACTTGTCAATCAAGGCAAATTGGAAAGTGGCTCCAGGCAAATATCCCTGCTACAATTAAATTAATTAATTGGGGAATTGGGGTGTGTGCTTTAAATAAACATGGGGCTTTTTGTGTGTGTGGACTTACGCAGAAATGATCTAATGAAGAAAAAGAAAAAGCAAATGTTAAACTGGCTGGGCTAACCTTTAAAGATCCAGGCCCAATCAAGCTGCATAAAACGCCAAGTTAAGGATTTCCTTAAAGTTGAATTTTGGTTTCTGTAGAATACCTTTTTATTCACAGAAAAAAATGTTTTTATTTTTTTTCTAGTTTTATTCTAAATTTCTTAACATTATTTAAAGTGTTGGACTTAGCCAGTCACTTTTGATTAAACACGTACGATAATGAAATGCTTTTTTGCTCAGCAAAGGAAGTCTTTAAACAAATTCTATTAAATGTGGAGAACTAATGAGGAATGGAGACTAATGCACAGGAAACATACCATATGGTGTTTTGTGCAACCAGCTGCAGACTTACAAGCTGTATTTATAGTAGAATATCTGTATTAATCTAATGAACGGCTTTAGTCATCTTTATTTGGTTCTAGCAGATGCATCACTTGTTTTTAAAGGATGAAGCTGCTAGATTGTTAAAAGGGGATAATAAGAGCTGTCATGACATCACCTCAACCATTTGAATAATTCGACCACCTTAAGGCTTCTTTAAGCTTGTTGTGTGATTGTTTATGAAGCATTCACACTATTGTGATCCATTTTTCGTCCGTACGTTGTTCGTCGTGGTTCTCGTCCCACAGTTTTTGTACTATTTAAACGTCATAGATAAAACGTTCAGCTCTTTCAGGACAATCCTGCTTTGACTTTTGGTATTGGTGCAACTTTAGTTTTTTGTATTTATTTATTTTACATATTTAGCCTTTTCTGCCTTTTTTTCTCATAGAAAATGAATTGAGCTCATTTTACATCCTTCAGATCTTTAGATGTGTTTACAACCTTTTACTGCGTCTTTCACATTTTGTTCTGGTTCAGCTGCTTTCAGCTTCCTTGTGAAAATTTTAACTGTTTTCAGCTATTTTCAGTTAATTTCAGCTGTTTTGTGCTCCTTTCAGATTCTTTCTGCTAACTAACAATTTTGTGCTTCTTCTAACTTCTTTCTGCTTATTTCAGCTTGTTATGCTCCTTTCAGCTTATTTCTGCAAGTTTCAGCTTTTTCTACTTTTTCACCTATTATATACAGTAGCTTTTTTAAGGCTAATTTAAGCTTTTTCAGCTACTGATAATTCCACATTTTTTGCACTCATTTAATTTTTTTCAGTCTAATTCAGCAAAAACTCTCCAATTCCTTCTTGTAATTTCAGCTTCTTTCTGGCTTTTCAGCTACTTTTCAGGTGTTGTATTTTTTTTTTTTTATTTTTTTTTTTTATTTTTTATTTTTTTGCTCATTTCAGCTTTTTTATAAATATAATTTCTACTTTTTGTGCCGATTTCTTCTTTCACCCTAATTGGGCAAACATATTCGTTCTGCTTTCCTCTGCTAATTTAAGCTTATTCTAATTTTTCAGCTACCTTTTTAGCTATTTTTAGTTAATTTCTGCTGTTTTCTGATAAATTCTAGTTTATCATGGTGATTTCTGCTACTTTCAACCTAATTAATTTATTTCTACTATTTTCAGCTTGTTATGCACCTTTCAGCTTTTTTCAGCTACCGTAGTTTCAGTTTTTTTCTTTCTTCTATTTCAGTTACTATTTAGATTTTTTTTTAATGCAAATTTTCACTTTTTAAGCTAATTACACTTTTTTTTCTTCTCTCATTTCAACTCTTCTCTTACTTCCGGCTTCTTTCTGCCTATTCAACTACTTCTTATTTTTTTTCTCTCTAACTTTAGCTCTTTTTATAGCTGATTTCCTTATTTTTATGCTCATTTCTGCTTATTTAAACCTAATTCAGCAAATGTGTTCTTTCCGCTTTCTTCTGCTAATTTAGGCTTGTTCTTCCATTTCAGCTACATTTCAGCATGTTGTTTAGCTAAATTTCAGCTGTTTTTCAGCAAGTTCTTCTGCAATAAGCATTCACGCTACATTTTTGCAGGAAATGCATTTTCTCTGGTTATTGTTTGTGAAACCTTCTCCATCAAAATGACCATTTATGCTCAGGTGAAATCCTTTTTTCCTTATAGTGAAATGTTTCTCTCACTATTTCCGATGTGAATTTTCTGTCATCAATGCATGGTTATGTTTTATACATTCTTCATTCTTATTTTACCACTGTCCTTGAAGTATGTTTTAGCTACTAGTTGTTATATGTCTGTTGTTGTGACTAATTTATATTCATAAAAGGAACACTGTTTACCACAAATGCAAATAATGTGTGCAAATGAGCCGTCTTCCAGTACGCATTCAAGGATTCGTTGTTTTCTCGTCCTTCAGAACAAAATGTTCATCTATCGAGGGAAGGAATACGAACGCTGGGAGGATTTTGTAGCACGACTCCTCACGCAGTTTCCCAACGCAGAGAAGATGAAGACGACGACACCGCCCAGTGAAGATATAACAAACTCCTCAGGACAATGTATCCTTAGTGCAATACCACAGAATCACTTTAACTTTTTTTTTACCGAGCGCAATTTGTTTAGACCTCATACATTTGCATAATCAGTAAATAGATGCGGTTCAAGTTTTACTTATCTCAGAGTTAAGCGGTTTTATTGATCCCCTTAATGTTTCTTCCTAAGACATCCAGTGTTTCACAGTAAAGCCTCTCCTAAACCTGCCTGCCAAGTTTCAAAATAAGCCCGTCTCTGAGCAGATCGTCAGGTAAGGCCTCACGTTTTGTCCTTCAGGGTTACGGAGCATGCAACTCAAAAGTAAGAAGCACATATTTCTATCTGCCAAATCCCAATATACCTTCATCGGATGGTCAAACAGTTGATAGAGCTTGTGATGGCACGCTGGAAGTGCATCAGCATTTTTGTTTGGCGTGCAGGGGACCACTGGTGTGAAGGTGATTAAATCTTGTCTGTGTGGAACAAACACTGGTTGACCTTCTCGTTGTTCCAGTAGCTGTTAACTTTCATCAGCCATCTGTCGTTAGTCACCGTGCCAAGTCCAACATTGTTTCTCCGCCGTCATTAATGGCTTTGTGTCAAGTGCCGGGGCCACGGCAAACAGTGGGCCCCTGCACGCCGACTTGTCTGCGTGCCAGCCGGACCCCGCCGCACTCAGCTGTGCAAATTCACTTTGATATGCCACCCAACGCATCAGTGAACATAATTAAAAAGAGGGCATTTACTTGGAAAAACCTTCAGGCAAATATACCTGGGCACTGATCTTATCACACGCCTGCAGCATCGATTCTTTCAGCAGCCTCTGGCTTGTTTGCTGACTGTGTCCGAGTGGAGCGCGGCACTCTGGGAGCAGATCAGATTATACAGTCGTGTTTAGGGATTGACAGAGAAACGTTCCACACAAGACTGCCCATCTTTTTTATTTTTATTTTTGCTAATTCTGTCCAACCCTCGTTGTGCTGTCCCCACGTTTCCGTCCCTGCACTCTTTTTTCTCATTTATTTCCTCCTTCACTGAGGAGATCACCCGTGCATAGAAATGAGACCGAGCCATTTGAGCCGAAGGGTCACAGTCGCAGGCGGAGCTCGGCTTATTCTGACCTTGGGCTGCCAGAGCAAGCTACTCCATCATCTTTAGCCTGTCAGCTAATGGCATGTAAAAGGCTTAGCAAGCTGAGCTAAATCTGCTTTATCGATCTGTTTATTGGATCAGAAGCCCAGTCTCCATTTTGTTTTGTTTTTTCTCTATTAATGTCACTTTCCCAGCTAATTTGGGAACAGGTCTCATTGTAAGCATGCACAAGAAACATCTAAACATTAGCGTAGCATGAAAACATCTGAGTTGAGCTTTTTCTTGAGATTTTAACGTCTCAAGTTGTTTAGTTTATCTATTTTTTTATTATTAAAAAAAAAAAGTTTCCGTCTGTGCACTCTTATTGCTGTTACTTCAAGCGTGAAGTGGCAATGGAAGCAGTTCCGCTCATATTTTACTTATAATTATTCGCCATTAAATTCAGATCATGCTCTTTGAACATATGGCGTGATTTTATGGATAGCAAATGCAGTATGGTGGGTATGGATTATAGCTACGTGCTCATTTCCACAAGAGAGTGAGAATCTGTTTCTTTTTCTGTCACCGTGAATGCGCACAGACAGCTGTTCCCGATGCTGCTATGCAACACCATCATTTTCCATCTTTGAAAAGTCTATTAACCTGTTCTGGCAAAGTTCATTTGAGCTTCTGTTGCACATCCTGCAGCTTATCTGCATGTCTGACAAGTCAGGCTGACTTTATGAGCTGCCAGTGATGTGTGTGACCCCCCAAAATTAATTTTTACCCTTTATAGGAATGCCCATTCCTTAGGTACTGTAGATGAAAACCGACTTGCTAAATGACAATTCTGGGCAGAGGTAGTTGGGAAGGGGTTTGTCCTGTGCTTGACCTGAAGCAAAGCAATCATCGTGTATCAATCAAGCTATAGATTGGCCCCGTAACAGTTTTAATTTACTCTGACACAGATTTTCTCCTTTCCCAGCTTCTACACAGTAAATGAAGTCCATAAATTCCAGTATTCCAGACCAGTGAGAAAGGGAGAAAAGGACCCTGACAACGAGTTTGCGGTAATTTTATTTATTTATTTATTTTATTTTTCCACACCCTATCCTGGTTCTGGTTCAATAGTGTAGTACGCACACCGAAAAGCGTTGCACATTTTAAGTAACCGTGTGTGCCTTTCTGCATACTCGATTCATTGTACATGTGCAAATAAAGCTCCTTAGAGATCACTGTGCATATTTGGAGTTTACTCCGAGGATAATAAAATTAACTACCTTCTGCTGGCGCTAAGATGTGACATTGCATGCATTTACAGCTGAGTGTCCTTTATAGGCAGGTAGTCTGCAAACTATTCAAAAGATGGGAAAACAGTAATGTTGAATACTATTGTGGCAATATCATTGAGATCAACCAACATTTTGTGGGGGCCTTTACAAGTACAGACAACAATATACAACAATAAAAAGTTATTAAGATTAAAATATTGCTATAAAAACATTGTTTCTGTTAGCAGCATTGTCCTGTTGGCAGCATGGTTCTGTTAGCGCGGTCCTGTTAGCAATGTGGTTCTGTTAGCAGTGAGGTTTTGTTATATAATAATACCTTAACTACAGCCCCAAATCCCAAATGATTTGTAAAGGAGGCACCGTGGATGCATCGCCATCTACCTGGCGGAGGCGCTCGAGTTACAGACTGCTGAGATACTGGAGCTGGCATGAAATGTGGCTCATGACAAGACGACCTGGATCATCCCCTGACACCTGCAGCCAGCTGTCTGAAATGATGAGGAGCTCAACAAGCTGCTGAGAGGAGAGACCATCACTCAGGGAGAAGTTCTGCCCAACATTCAGGCGGTCCTGCCGCCCAAGAGGACCGAGAGGCCTGGATCAGGGTGGACAGATCGGCATCTGCAGCCAGTTTCTTCAGATCCGCTGCAGGACGGACTGCTGCAGATCCTTCTTGTCCACAGCCCTCAGCATCTAGAACAACTCTTAATGAAACCAGGACGATGAGCTACAATGACATTTAATTTCCCTTTGGGATTAATAAAGTATTTGAATTGTATTATTGAAATTGAATTAGCAGTGTGGTCCTGTTAGCAGCATTATGATAATAACAACTGTGGCAACGGATGACGACTGCTGTCCAGAACCGGGTCCAACTGACACGAACATTCAAAGTTCCCCATGGAACCAAACTGTTCCGTAGAGTTCAGTCCATGTAGGCAGATGGAGGATTGTGGAGACGGCCACCATGACAGGCTGGAGCCTGAGCCCAAGGCGGGAAATGGGCCAGAAAATGGGGTTCTGGTGGATCGAACCGAGCTGCATATGGACTGCGTAGGTCTTATTCATTCAACCTTTATTTAGGAAGGTTAATCCCATTTAGCCTCGAGGACTCATTTACAAGAGAGACCTGAAACTAAGGATGATGACGACAACAACAGTAGATTTTCCTTGTACAATCAACAATAGACAAACGAGAGAGAAATACAGTTTTGTTTTGTTTTTCAACAAGTTAAAACAAAGATGTCAAAGTAGCAAAACAGATTATAAGGCGATGTAGAAAATCAAAAACAGGAACATGTCAGCATTGGTTCTTGCCAGGATTCCAACAGATTCTTAAAGCCATTTAGAGAAGTCAAGGTCGAGTGCTTCAGATCTTTTTGTAAGATATTCCAGGAAGCAGGAGCAGAGTAGGAGAAGGCCCTTTTGCCAAGCTCAGATCTC
>JARVGV010000527.1:21677042-21694477 GCA_031762435.1 Hypsolebias longignatus
ATGAAATTTAAAGGCTCCCACATACTCGTGTGTACTCTGTGTACTCCGTGAGCCGCTAAGACACTAAGAGCACTGTACGCAGAAGGTTGAGACTTGATACTTGAGAGTACACCCTGATGGGCTGCAGCCCAGCCCTACAGGTAGGGGCATTTACCTTTGGGACAAATTGAGGTCGCCGAGTGGTCATTTGATGACATGCCTACTGGACTGATTGACAGATCACATCCTGGATCCGACTCATGGAAAAAATGAAAATAAAACGAGTGTTGCCAGCAGGAGCAGCGGCAGCAGTGTTCTTTGTTTATATGATGTTAATAAAAACTTCTCAAAAAATAAATTAAAAAAAAACCCGGAGCGCTGGCCCTGAGGCCTACACATCAGACCAGCCCACCGGGAAATCTCCAGACCTTCCCGATTGCGCATCCTTGCGACTGGTTGCTTGGAACACCAGAGAGTGTTTGGTGCTGCATTCAAAACAGTCCATCGCCGGGCATTGTGCGACACAGAGCTGCGCGGTCGGAAAAATTGATCTTTGCGGACATGGCCGGTGGATGTTTATTTCGAGTCCATGTTGAGTCCGCCACGAGTATGCACGGACCTCCGCGGAGTGAAGTACGCCCAGGTATGTGGCGGCCTTAAGCCAGAATCTGTGGGCTGCCAATATTGTAGAAGAGCATTCACAGGGAATTTTCCAAAATATCTTAAAACCTTTACTGGGGTTCATTTCCTCACATGAATTGCCTGAGGGTTGAATTTAGGGCGTAATAAATACATTTGTGACTATTTCTCTCTAAATAGAGTTGTTGCATGCTTGGTTAGTTGTTTACACAGAGGACTGACTTTCTTGGGTCGGGGTTGCTTTAATTGGCTGAACAAGTCAGATTACCGTAACTATTAGCCTGACTCCACAGGCTCCAGATAAGTATGACAAAAGCTATTTGGATATTCCATACTGCTCCACTTAAGTATTTGACATCTCAACAGTCAAGCCTCATATTTCCATTCAAGACTAGAAGAGAAAATCTAAAGGGAAAGTTAATGTGCATATTATTGTACCATCATTAGGCAGAGACAAATATGTCTTCTTGTTGTTCCAAGATTCAGTCCATTAATGGTGATTCTGTAAGAAAAGGAACATCTTCCTCTAATATTCCATGTGTAATGAAGCATGGCTAAAGACTGTTTTTTTTTCCACACACTAAACGTGCATTTTTCCTGCAATATTGTTACAAGTTACACCAACATTTAGTCTTCATGCCACTTTGTTCTCTAATCTGGCCTGATTTGTCACACACGAGAGCCTGCAGTGACCAAAGCCGAGTAAATTAAACAGAGTTGTTGCACTTTACAGGAAGACACTCAAAGCTGTTCCAATTACAGTATTTCTGTTTTGTGTTTACTGCTGCGTCTTTTTGTTCGCCGACTGTCCCTTCTCCCTCTGACTCAGCCATGGTCTTTTCATTTCTCACAGTCTGGCTAATTTTACACTCCTACGTGTGTCTGTAAACCACAGTTCACACACAGGATGTGATCTAAATGGTTTCTCTGAGTCAGCTTCAAAGACAAAGATCTGAGTCTGAGAAACACCAGAAGTCCAAGGAGGTTTGGTTTACAGGTGTAACGGGGACAGGCACGCTCAGGTGTTTGGTTGTATTCATTCAACTTTTATTTACACAGGTTAGTCTCATCGAGTCACAAGGATTAATTTACAAGAGAGACCTGTTTTAAACAGACAACATACAGTGCACAGACAACAACAAACAAACAAAACAAGATAAAATACTAAAAACAAGAACACATTTGCATTGATTTTTCTATTGACCTTATCAATTGTTTAAAATCCCTTAGATAGATCAAATTGGACAGCTTCAGATCTTTTTGCAAGGTGTTCCAGGATACAGGAGCCGAGAAAGAAAAGGTCCTTTTGCCGAGTTCAGTCCGCACTGAGGGAACGCTGCAGGTAATGATGTCTTGAGAGCACACACCGTAACTGCTCTGACAACATGACATGTAGGAAATATAAGAAAGCAACAGACCAAGGAGTGATTTCTAGATGGTGTACCAGTGTGAGAGTCTATGTATAGATGATGATGACCAACTGACCAATGAGTAACACTGGTGTTGAGACGTGCATGCATTTTTCCTCTCTTTTTCTCAACCTATCTACTTGTCTAATTAGATTGCTGCTATTTACTTTTTGTTTTTGCAAAATACCATTCATAAAGAAAGCTGTTCCTATGAAAAGCATTCCTGTAATAGTTCACAGCTTGATATTTGTTTTGATTTCTTACCAAATATCCACTTTTGATAATTAACTTGTGGAATAAATGGAGATTTTCATGGATTTTTCTCACCATTGCATGAGAACCCTTGGGTTCCATAAGTTGTGAAGACAGACGACACTGCTTTGGGCTGTGGCCAGATCTTCACACATTTTATTTTTAATGTGTGTGTGTGTGTCTTAATGAGCCTATTATTGTCAGTCTTCTCAGGGAAGAGTCTTTTGGTATATCTAGATGTGGTTTTCTCCTCCATTGTCCTTGATTACCACAGTTTTTGTGTCGTGAATATTTACCACGGGGGCTTCACGGAGTTAAGATGTTGTGGGGAATCCTCAGCTAGGGGCTTGATTAATCTGAACCATGTTCTGTATGCAGCTCTGAGGCGCCTGGGAGAGGAAAGCTTTGGGAAGGGATGTGAAATCAGGAAGGGAAGGGAGACACCATGACTGATGGGATGTGTATCGGATTGCTGGATGAAGGGTTGAATAATATCTGTCTTTCCATACGGCACTTCTAATGAACGGAGGGCTTTTCACAGCCTGTGGCGAGTTGTAAGTCGTTTCTGGGTCTCGGCACTGAGAATTGGATTGACAGACAGTCTAGACTGATCCTCTTTTTTATATTGTTGTCGAACCAGAATTGTGTATAATCCAAAGCGTGCTATAAGGTGCGTAGGAAGGAGGAATTTATTAGGCAGTGGTGGGCTCTCGGCACATTGACAAGAAGCTTTGTTTTGTGCACTGATCCTCATCGGATGTTCATGCAAATGAGCAACATATTTGTGGGGGGATGTTAGCTCAAGGCCTGTGCAGGACTGCAAGTCAAGCTACAATCCAGGGGCCAGTAAACCATATTTCAGATCTTTTAATACAAAGTTCTGTGGAAACGTTACAGTTTATATTTTACCTGTTACTTAATGTACTTGCCGCCGTAGAAGTTGTATCAGTCCAAATATGTCTAATAAAGTGGTAAAACATAAATATGTCACTTTGCCATATAAGTCGCATCTATTATGTGTCACCGCTGACCACCTGGAAATATGGGTCGGTGTTGTGCCAAAAATCGATTGGCTGCCAAATGGAGGTCATGGGAGTGTGCACGGGAGGACTTTTAACAATAATTTAACAAGACTAAAACTTAAAACTAATTATCTGTTTGCTCAAAATTATAGTAAAGGTGTGTCTCAGTTGAACTTTTCCTTAATAAATGCATTTTCATGGTCAAATCAACTGAATTTCACCTGGGCGACGCGGCGAAATGCAGCTGATTTGATGTTTGCTCCAGGAGTCCCGGAGCGAAACAAAGGTAGTTTGTATGGCAAGCCAGGTGACTAATTAATAGCCACTTTTACCTATTAATGAGACACTTGGCTTGCCATATTACTCAAGTGCCTTCTTCTAGCAGCTGAAAATGGTAGTGTTCTATATTTTCAATGCAAGAATGAATGAAATTGTCAGATTGCAGCCAAAAATTGGATTATAAATATGGGAGAAAAAAACACATTGATTCTCTGTGTAAGTCCTAGGGCATGCTAATTTATGCAAAAAGGTGTGACTTATACAATGGAAAGTATGGTAACTCTAACCAGGGTGGCCAATGTCTATTCTGAGTAGCGTCAAGACCAAAGTGAAATGTTGCCATCTCAATACAACTCAAGACCTTAAAATATTTGCTTATTTTTTCCTTAATGCAGTTTTTTCTATTTTTATTCATCTGAACTTCATATTTAATGTTGTACGCACATTTAAAAACGATCATGACTATTAAATCTTGTAAAATATCAACCATTTTATTAAAATTAAATTATTCAAAAATACAACAGATCGTCATTTAGATATAAATTACATTTTGTGTTTTTGTAAATATTTTGTCCTTTGTTATACACTTAGAAATCACTTGGACAAGTCCAACTTCAAAAAAGTTGTATTGTTTCAAAGATTTGAACAATCCCTTTAGCATTTATTTCAAATATTAGTTGTAAATATCATAGGAGTACTTCTGGTGGTACAAAAGGCATTTGACAACTGAAAAAAACTATTTAAATATTTCAGGAAATTTATCTTTTGTTATTCAGCAATCTGACACCCAGACCTTATTTAAACGTAATCCTCTGAAAACCAAACAAACAAACACAAAATAAACAAATACTTTGAAACCATTTGGAGTTATTTCTATGTCTTCGGTCATTTTCTCATTTGATTTGATCTCTTGGAGCCTCTTCCATCACTGTATTGATTACTGATCAGAGGAAGCCACAGATAAGTATTAAATCAGTCTTCTCATTTGTCTGCCCTCATGGAAATAACTATTGATACGGTCTGTCAGTAAATAATATTGCCCTTTAGAAAATTTCCAGATACTTGATTACACCGTGGACTGCCACATCTGGACGAACCGCTGTATATTATCCCAGTGACATCCTGCTTGCTTTGGCCAAGGTCCAGTTGGTGCTCAGTCGACTTTAGTGCCAACATCCACCGGCGTATTCACCGGGAACTAAACAGACAGGAGGGATGTTTTCTTCTTTTTGCCTCGTGTCCTCATCAGAGACAATGCTCACAGTCCACACACTCTTCCTTTAGTGCTATTTATCATAATTCCTGCAGATGCAGCTTTTCTTTGACGGCCCGATTTTTCTTATCCTCCTTGTTCGGGTTTGGCTGTAAACATCGTTAATCACAACATACGTCCGTATTTCTGTCACTTTCACATGTCTGTAACCCGCTGAAGCAGATGTCAGGCCGCTGGTCGGCTCCAATTCCTTGTTCTAAGTGTGTCACCACCTCTGTGAGTATATTAGTAACTGTAATTATAGGAAGTAGTCATATCTGCAGGTTTTTAATTAACATATGTTACTCTTAAAATAGAATTTCTGATGTGATTGAGTTGATACTTAAAGACCTAGTATTACTTGAAGGAATGCATATTGTCCTCTGCCTTTAATGCCCGAATTTTAAACTAAATTAATCTGATGTTAGATGAAGACCTAGTTTAGCTTTGGGGTGGTGGGAGAATTATGTGCATGTGATATTGCAACGTGTTAAGCTCAAAGTATGTGTTGTGAAGGTTTCGCAGCTACCAGCACATAAAGTTCCAGCGCAGTATTTCTAAAACTGACTAAGCTATAGCCATTTTTGTGTTGGCTAATGTTGCTTAACTCTGGTGGCCATTTTAAATTGGACTGACTCGAAATGTTAAACAGTAACAGATGTGCGTCCATTGACTTATTTCCTGACGGTTTCATTAAAATCTGTTCAGTGGTTTGTGAGAAATTTTGCTAACAGACTGGATTGGATGAGGAAAACCATCACTATCCGCTTTCGGATTTGGGCGGCAGGCGATAATTCCTTGGATGTTTTTGAAGGCCCGAGAACAGAAGAGTTTAAACGCAAACTATTTGGTGAATCTCTGCTGTATTCAACGTGTTCTCTGTTCGTCTTTTGTCCCCTAAGGTTTATCTCGTAACCCATTTTACGAGGTTCTGAACTGTTGGTGGCTTTGTGGTTTTTGGAAGTGGCACATGGTGATGGGTCACAGCTCGACTGTAAACGTTGTTCCTCTAAACCAAACGTGGGCAATAAGGCAGGCAAGTCAAACTCTGTAACAAACGGGACAAAAGTAAAAACTGGATTCAAACCGAGAACCCTTTTCAGTCAGTATTTTTCTTCGATGGAAAGATGAGTTGTTTCATCATTCTTATTTGACATTCTCTGTCGCTGTTTCTTACGGTCCTCCACAGCGATACGCTTCTGTACTTTCTGCAACAAAATCAAATATCGCTAAAATAATCTGATTTTGGGGACTTCAGAGTTGGCCAACTGTCATGAGACGTCTGCTCTGAATAAAGTACGCTTAGTTTTTCAAAGGGTGAGGCAATAAAAAGACCTTGTATTTACAATCATACCATCTTCTGGGCTGGACAATATATTTACAAGGACCCTATTCAGCCCTCGGGCCTTGACTTCGACATCTGTGCATTAAGGCGACCAGAATCACAAAAGCACTGAAAGTATGTCTTATGTTTCTTAAGCGTATTGAAAAAGCATATTTTAATCAAATGTTAACTTTGCTACAAGAAGAAAGAAGTTATTTCAAGAAGAAAGTTCTCCAAGTTCTCTGTCTTAAAGAAAGTTAATTTTCCAATTCTCTATGTGGCCTTTTGATTGATTTAAATATCTTGATTTGGATCTCTGGGGAAAAAAAAAAAAAAGTTGCTCACTCACCCTTGCTTTTGAAGTGAAACTGGATTCTGAACTGGATGAAGTAAAATCTCTTGTTTCTTACTCTAATTGTGTGTGTGTTTCAGCAGTTACCCTCCAAGCTTATCTCTATAAATGGATTTGTGTTGGTGTACTCAGAGATGATACTCTAATCTGATTGACCCCGGCCCAGCAGACATGGACGTGTGAAAGAGAAGCTTGTTTGTGTCTTTTTGCTCACATATTGTGTATGCAGGTGCTGTAGGTGTCTGTCCGGCTGGTATTTGTCACTGTGGTGCTATTTGAGCTGAGCGCAGACGAATCACAGCTGTGTCTTAGACGAACTCTGTGACTGTGTACTCAGTCAAACACCAACGGACGATCAAATAAAATTCAGAGTAAATACTTGGATCGTTTGGTTCAAAAATAATTCAAATGAAAATTTCACAGAAAACTAGAGACGAAGTGCCATGTCTGTGTATGAGCTCCAGATTAACAGAGAATAAAATTAACATTTAACACACTGATTGTATTTGGCACTCGGTGTCTGCAGCTTTTTTCTTTTGATGAGTTTGAGCACAGCTTTGCACATCTGATTACTTCAAGGTCTTCTATTTTTTAAAAGCTCACGTGATCTTACTCCACGCTGTCAGACCTCTAATTATTTATTCATGAACTTTGAGATTGCATCTGATTTCAAGGAATCCTGCACAGCCTTCCAGGAAACAAGGTCTAAATCTGCAACTATCACTTAAGAGTAACTTTATCATCTTATTAATGCTTTTATCTTCTCTGAGTGTGGACCTCCTGGTTTTGGCTATTATGAGACTATCATGGAAATCCTCTAGCATGACATTTCATTTAACAGGAAGTCGCAGAGCAAAACGCTGAGTGCCTATTTTTCCTCTAGTTCCTATAAGGGGGGGAGGGCTGCAGGAGATGTGTCCATTAGTTTATCGTTTCAGCCTGGAAATGAGAAACAGCTGAGAAACACACACACGTTTCTATAGCTCGGCCTGATGAGCCTGTCACCATAGCAACCACAAGCATGCGCCACATCGCCGTCGAGCAAAAACCTTGAAAACAGCAAAGTTGCAAAAATTAAAGGGTTGTAAGCACGTAGGAGGAAAAAACAGGTTTGATCCTAAGCAAAAGTTTGTATTTCCATCCTCCTTAGGATGTTTAGTTGATTTATGTAATCTGACCCAAATCCTAACCATTGCCAAGACATGCCTAGAAGTTCTACCATATTAGGGCTCGACTCTGGCCCCTGTAAGGACTACTGGCCCTGACAGGATGTGATCACACCAAAAAAGGTCTTAAAAAGGTTACAAAAACCAAACGCATACACAAAACATCACTGCTTTTATATTCAGAGGCTGCTTATCTTTCCCAGGTAGATAAATTGCCCTCCTTGTCCCCCTTTCCCACCCCTCCTCCCTTTACCCTCATTTTTGCTCCCCCTTGGTTAAGTGAAAGGTTTATTTATTAGAAGGCACCAAACTGGAGTTTCTCCTGCAGCGAACATACAGTTTGTCGCATGAACAGATTGAAATGGTTTAAAAAAAAAAAAAACAAAAAAAAAAAAACAGGGATTATCATAAACATGTTGGCCAAAAGACAAGAAGAGGCTTAGTTTGAAATTATGTTGACAGTCTGGCAGGTTTATAAATAATTGTGGCTTTTTTATTGGTAAATGAGTCTGGCCTGGATACAAAGTGATGTGCACACTGAGTGAAGGATTTGGACTAATTTGCATTTTAGGAGGGCTGCAAAATGTATACCAAACTGAAATGAACAGATTTTTCGTATTGCGCCAGGACTGTTGCAACTTCTTTTGTTGCTATTTTGGATTTCTACCATCTTCATACTTTCTTTGCACCGTTTTGTTTTGCCTAAAGGTTTACTTGCCTGAAGGCAGCCACCTATCATTATCCACCTGAAAAGGGTCTTGCTCTTCTTTCAACTTTAATGCAGCCTTGTGTAAGCACAATGTGTACCCCCACACGTTACATCAAAACAACCATCTTGGCATTGTGATGTGTCCTATTACTTTTATTGGCTTTTGGAGTTACCACGGTGATGCAATTTGCTAACAAAGACACCAATGTCTGAGTGTGTATCTTTTCTCAGCTTTAAAACCTGAACCCCACACACACTTCTCTTTGAATTGAGAAAGCTTCTCGGATGAGAAGCGAAAGTCCAGTTTTTGTCTTGAACTTTTTCGAATTAATCATCAGATGTATCTCTAGAACTGATTAACATCTGGAGCCATTTTGGTTCAAGATGGCTGCCACAGCTACCTCAAAAAACACAAAATTGACTATGACTCAGTCATTCTTTAAGATAACGAGCTGAAATTTGATATGGTTGAAGCTGAGAGCGAGTTGTTATACATCCAAGAATCCAAGATGGCCGCCTTAGTTAAATGTGAAAAATAACTATAACAGCTATTTCTGAAATTTGGTGTGGTGGTACTAGGGTTGGGCCATATCATATTGTTCACAATAATACCGGTAAAAAAAAAGCTTGCCCGGGAAAATAAATTATATCATGATATGCTAATTTCATGACGTAAGTACGTCAGTGATTGCCCCGCCCCCTCAACAGAACCGAGTGCGCCAAACTGCGCACCCCCCGATACACATGTCGGTACTGGCATTACGCTAATTAGCTGCGCACAATACTAGCTAGCTAAAATGCTAAAAACAATGCGCGGCTCGGCTGTGTTTCTCCACCCAGCTCTAAAATGCGGGTACAGACAGTGACAGCACAACTGTCTTCCCACCCACCAGCACAACTCTGCTTTTATCTCTCCCCCTACTCCGCTCTGGGCTGCCTTTGTTAGCGCAGTTCGGCTGAGTCCCCTCCACTTTAAATTGTCGGTACAAACACGCGCAGGTCTGTCTCGAGTTCCATAGTCCGTGGACCAAGAAAAGACGCAAGTGATCAAAGACAGAGCATCAGAGAAATGAATCATTCCTGCGAGGAAGTTGAAACACCACAAGCTTCAGGGTCAGCTGAAGACACCTCCTTAAGTTTTGGAAGTTATATCTACCGGTAATTTAAAGACAACATATATTTTGTTGTATGTTACATTTATGCTCAACAGATCTTAAGCTCTGAATTCAAATCTAAAAGTGCAAGATGGCCACCAAAGCTTAAAAGAAAAAAATGACTATAATCATTGATTATTTGCCTTATTGGGATGAAATGTGGTGTGATGGTAGCTGAGAGCGAACCCCAACACAAAGTACTGTCAAATCAAAAAAATTAAAATGGCCGCAATGTGTCAGTCCCCGTAAAGCTTCTCCAGGAACTTTGTAGTTTACCTTGCAGCCCTTTTTGAACTACATCACATTTTGTTCCATCATTCTGCAGCTTCTCATTCTAATATGTGCTCCGTCCTTTTCTCTCTTTTTCCTGAACTAAAGGAGGCGAGCACCTTTGTAAAGTTTCCAGCGCTGCGCCTCAAGAATCTGGACCGGCTGTTGTTTCCTGATTAACTGCTGATTGTGAAGTGCCGAGACTCACTGTTCCTGAGCCATTTATTACTGAAGAAAGCACCAACAATGTGACCACTAGATCCAGTCAGAACCATGTGGACTGCGAATATGGATCTGAGAACGGGCACACACTGAACCGACACTCGTCCAGGTCAGTCAGCTCTCTAACCTCTGCTTTCGAACATTACTGCTTTGTGTGAGTCTCTTTGAGGATTTCACCTCTTTTGAGTTTGACAAAGTTGGGTTTTTTTTGTTTTTTGTGTGCTTTGAAAGGTTTTTCCAACAATTTTCTTTTTTAAGCAACTTCCTTGTTTCAGATATTCATATATGTCTGCTGGTTTTTTTCTTGAAGAACCAAGAAACAGGAAGTGAGGTACAAAAAAAAAAAAAAAGGAAGTTGTAGAACAATTAATGCTCATAAAACCACCATCAAAATTTAAGGAAAAGAGTAATTTGAAATGCTTTAGTTCTGTATATTTTCTGTAGAGATGAAGGAGAGTGAAACAAATCACAGTTTGTTAGTTTTGATAGTCTTGTTCAAACTTGTGTTACAGCCATGATTAACTTACCAGCACGGAGCGATTTAGTGGGTATTGCATCGTTCTCAACATCTTCAACAAAAACTGTACGAGACTTTTTTCTGTTAATTTTGCTGGACCACTTCTGTCTGTTTCTAACTATCTGCAAGGTAGTTCCATCTATTTGAACCTTTGGTCCTTCATTTACCAGAGAGTATTGCCCATTGTGAGATGGACCTTTGCATCTGTATCTGTTATTCTTCCTCGTAGCATGAATTCCTTCAGCCTGTTAAAGATGCTCACACTCAACCTGAGGTTTTAGTTTTAATATCAGAAACCGTAAGGGCACCTGTCCTGGCAAGGTTTACATCAAGTTTTACTTGAGCTACAGGATCAGGAGCTTGTTGATGTCTGAAACATAGTTTTTATCATTAATCCAACAAAGTTAAGTCAGGCAAGGGAAGTCTGAGATTGACATCATTGTATGTTCCCAGACAATGGCAAAATTAGTTCTCTGCATTTAACTCATCACACCTGAGACACACCCAGGTGGAGCAGTGGGAAGCTATGCAGGCGCCCAGGGAGCAATTGGGGAGACGTGAGAATGGCTGTGAGTCAAACAACTTTCTATTCCCAAGTCAACTGCTCTACCTCTACCGCATCTCGGCCCCCAGTCAGGTCAACTCAGGTCAAGTCAGGTCCTCTGGATGGTTTCTTTATGCTGAAACGTTTTGACTTTCATCCAGAAGACTTCATCAGTTCGAGGAGCCACAACAAACTCATTCTTATAAACAGCACCATAGTGGGTCAACCATTACTCCGATGGTTTCTGGAGTCTGCCCTCTCCCCCAGCCAGTCGTTTGAAGCAGTCATGGCCAAAGTGGTGGAAACCGTCTGGAAGATCTCACTTAACTTTGTTGGATTCTTCTACCTGAATTACTGAGCGTGAATCAGGATGTTTCAGGAAATACTGTTTTTTCTTTGACCAGGTGTTTTGTTACACAAGTTGGCCTGTCTATCTTTGGATTTGTACAAGTTGTGCACGTTTATCTTTGCTTACTGTGATAGACTTGTACTGCATGTGACAGTCTCCACAGTTTTTGCTGCAAGAGGAAGAATGAGTAGGTAGAAGACAATCGCTGTAGTTCTCAAATGTTAGGAAGGAGGAAGGATCTGTATTTGCGCTCAGATGTGTGGAGAAGTCGTTGTCCGTCCAGATGTTTCTGCGTGTATCTTATCCAGGGTGTTTGTCAGGAGTGTGTGGCCGTCTCGCTCCCATTTCCCCTCCGGTACAGGAAGGCAGGCTGCAGAGGAAACGTCTCTATCAAACAGCAGATGGAGGACTGCGTGTGCTTACACTGCAGAAACACGCACATAAATAGAGGCAACGTTCTCACATCACAGGCTGTGGAGAATCTGAAGTTTTCATAAAATTAGGTTCATTCAAATGATTTTTAGTAGCAATGGTGCTTATTCTAATTTTAGGTTTATTTTACCTTGAGCTTTTGTGCCACTAAATCATATAATAATGCCGTCATTTCTCAACATAAGATCTTAGTCCAAAACTCTTTGTTGTATTCAGTTTTCAGACTCTGAGGTCTGACAGTCCTGCACGTTTCATAAATTTGTCTTGCTGTGATTTAGTAAAACCCAACAAGTCGTCATTTCCTCTCCTCCCCTCAGTCATGACTTGTAATGGTCTGCCATGCCTCCATGCTTCTGTCAGAAGCTGTTACCCACAGACAAGCACACCAGTCTGTCTCACAGAGCTTATATCCAGCTGTGTACGAGGCCTGGATGTTGTACTGCCTTTTTATCCCCACAAGAGCCTTTTGACTTGGGCTAATCATTTTTTTTGTATGGCTTGTGTGTGTGTGGGTTTTCCTTTCATTTTTTTTTTTTTAGATTCATGTAACAAGACTGCTTAGGAGGGAGGACAATAATGTTCACTATGGTGCCCATGAATGACTCATATTCTTTCAGAATTCAGACAAAGACCAAACGACAGAGTTGCACAACGTTAATCAACAAAGTGCCGCACAGAATGTGCTCTGCAAGGGCTGTGATCCTGCAAAAGAGGATTGTTGGAAAAAAAAAAAAAAAAGTGCACAGTTGAGGTTCCTGCAGGATAATTACCACGTTTCCGCTTCCAGTCTCTTCAACAAGGAATGCTGTTCAAATCGTCCGTCGCTGCACCGCCTCTGTGGATCTGAACCGTGCCGCAACAAGATTTGTTTTGTTTTTGTGCTGTTTTTTTTATTTTATTTTTTATGTTTGTCCAACCTGGAGTGTGATAAAGGAGCATAAAGGGGCTGTTATTCTCTAAGATGAATAAGCACTGCTGTGAAGTGC
The DNA here is from genome assembly GCA_031762435.1 of Hypsolebias longignatus. Taxonomy (NCBI): domain Eukaryota; kingdom Metazoa; phylum Chordata; class Actinopteri; order Cyprinodontiformes; family Rivulidae; genus Hypsolebias; species Hypsolebias longignatus. The sequence continues at coordinate 21,689,900 of JARVGV010000527.1, forward strand.
CAGTTTTTCTAAGGCAACCAGAGCCCCTCAACAGTAACGTCTTGCTTCACCTGCAGTCTGGGGACGCGTCAGTCTGAAGACGCAGTTGTCCGACCCCTTTCAAACAGAATGATTTTTGTGGTGTGTGTCTGCACCGAGCGGACCTGTCTGCAGGGCAGCGGAGGCAGACTCATCCTCACAGCACGGCTCTTATCCCCTCTGGTTCTCTCCTCCTCCTCTTCTTTCCCTCCCTCTGAATCAAGTGGCTTTTTGTTCTCCCGCAGCGGCGCTCATCGCTTGTTTCTCCATGGCTGCCCTCCACAACCTTCTCTTTTGGAATGAAAGGATATTTTGGAGAGATAGATAGATGGATGTCAGGCAGGCCAACCCCAGTCCTCCTCTAGTGCTGATGACAAATTATTTTCACATCAATAGAAAAACAAGCTTGTGGGTTGTTCTGATTACAGGCTTTGACACGGCAGTTTATTTAAAATCGCTCGAGTGAAGTGAGTCTGTTTGTCCCAAACGATTCTTTAGTTGCCTGTTATTTCTGTGCTTGGTAAACACGAGGAAGAACCAGACAGGGGGTAGAGTGGTGAGTTGGAATGCACTCTGCAATTACAATTTCTAAAGGCATCTAAATTAGCCGTTGTGTTTGTGCATATATATCCATCTGTGCAAGTCATTTTACTAACCATAAGTGTCCCTTGTAGTGGTGGAGCTGACAAGATTTAAAGCCCTAATCTTCAACCCATTTCACAACACTGAAGCCTGAAACGCCTTCTTTCAGTCTGTGACGACTAAAAGACAGAGAAGGCGTGGGGGGGTTGAAGTCATGCGAGTTGCTAAAGGTAGTAGCATTTGTGTAGTAGTGTCCAAAATTCCTCCATCGTTCAAGAGTGATTCTCAGTCTGTCGCTGGCGTTTTGGAGCTTTAACTCTCCTACAGTTTGTGTTATTGCTCTGGACCGATCTGAGTTACCTGATGAAGGTTGTTTAAACGCTGCTGTTATCTGCGTTTGCAACAAGCTGCTTTTCTTGCTCGTAGAAGAGACGTTCACGTTCGGATGATGTCATTTCAAGAGCGTTAAGCGTTATCTCAGTGAAACAACGTCGAGACACACAGCTTTGGATTTGCGCTCGTCTTTTAACAAAAAAGCCATAACGTTCCCAAACAGGAGACCGCAACGAGATGCTAGGCTGCTAATGCTACGCGTGCTGCAAGATAATTGTGCCGTGCTGAAACACACGTAGGAACTTTAGTTCCGTTGCGCATAATCTCTCGTGAGTAGAAAAAAATAACCGAAACGGTACGCACGTGGACGAACTCAACGTGCTGTACCGAAACGATTCAACACACCCATGTTTACCGTTACACCACTAATATTTTCACACTTTTAGTTTTTAGTTGCCAACTAGTCTCCAGAAATTAAATTAACATGTTTGTATCACGTGTCGTTTCATTGCGACTGTTTTGGCCCACATTTGAAAAAGTTTGGTTTAAAATAACAGTTTTTTTTTTTAGTCTGAGAAACCTATAATTGCATCTGTTAAACATAGAGTTTAATTTTACAAGTGGTTTTGGAGTTCATAGAATTTGAAGAAATAAAATAGTTTTGTAAGCTACTTACTTAAAAAAAAAATAATCAAAACACCACGTTTAAAATAAGACCAATGAACATGAGCAGCATTTTTTTTTTTTTTTTTAACTCTTACGGTTGGAAAAATGTCAAACTGGAACTACATGTTCAGGAGAAAGATTCTGGTGCATCTGTGTATGCGCGCTTCAAATAAAAAAAAAAATTTTCATGCTTTCCACTTACTTTTATATTGTCATCATATTTCAAGTGCGAGGAACTTGTGTGGCTTTAGCTTCCAACCCAGTAATCTCGTCGTAACACACCTTTCAGATAAAGTGATGCATGACAACTGTAATTGTGGGAATGAAGAAATCGCTCCTGCAGTAAATCAAACAGTTGTCAGCGTCATGCAGCCAAAGGCAGATGGTGTTTGCTAACAAACAGTCTCAATCACTCTTTAACTTTTGTAATAAATGACATAAATAAGACTCAGTGTTTCACTCCTCAGAAGTAATAACTATAAATAGAGCTTGTCAAGATAAGCACCTTATGGCTGCAGTCTTAAAGGGCAGAAACATGAGCATAAAGCTCAGATTTATGAATACCAGCGTTAAGGACTAGCATACTCTCAGAGCTTTAAGCAAAATGCCTCATCCACAATATAAAAAGTACTAATGTCTCATGCTGACACTTTACTATTTGTAGAAGTTTGGTTCCTCATGACCTCATGTTTTTTCCCCCAGTATCTTTATAGCTCGACATAATGAGAAGTGTCAGAATGCTGGTTTTGTCATTTTGATCCCAGCTGCCGTGCATTAGCCTCGCTATCATTGGCTCTGAATCCAGCCCATAATTACACTGCCTCAGAATAATTGAAAAAGAGGGACGAGGTGAATCCCAGAGGTGTCAGACGGAGAGAAAGATGGATGCTGCAGCGTTCAGAGGAATCTGTTTGGCATGTGTAAAAAACTGGAAGGACACAAGGATCCCTTACAGAGAGAGGCTCAATAAGAGATATATATATACAGTATATATACATACATACATACATACATACATACATATATATACAGGTAGTCCCCGACTTACGAACGGGTTCCGAACCTAAGAACCGTTCGTAACTCGATTTTGTCCTAACTCGGAGCCGAACGCACGTGGCGCCGTAAGTCCAGATTCAGAGCCGTAAATCGAAACCGAAACTAAACGGCGATCGGTAACGTCTTTTTAAACACGCTTTTTCAATGTAAAACAACTTCGAACGGCCGTATTGCTGGTGAAGATTCTCAGTCATCCAGGACATGATAAAATCAAAAAAGGTTCAATACAAAAACAACTGGACTTTATTTGTTTGAACGGCCGTATTGTTTTTAAATGTGTTTCCAAGCAGTTAGTTAACAAAATACCCTAAAAAAAAAAAAAACGAAAAAAATATAAAATGCTGCATAAAAAAGGCAACGAACGGCGCAATGACGTCACTGGGGCAGAGCCGTAAGTACTGAGCGCCGTAAGTCGATGGCGCCGTAAGTCGGGGACTACCTGTAATCTGTTTGAGGAGTTTCAGTCAGGATTTAGAGCTCATCATAGCAGAGGAACAGCACTGGTGGAAATTACTAATGATATTGCCATGACCTCAGACAATGGACATGTGTCTACACTGGTCCTGTTAGACCTCAGTGCTGAATTTGATCCAGTTGATCACAATATTATTCTACAGAGACTCAAATATGATATTGGGATTAGGGGAATGACACTTTCCAATTTGTAAATGTAAATATTGAATCTTCTTCATATCCCAAATTTAGTCATGGATTTCCTCAGGCTTCAGTGCTTGGACCAATACTATTTGCCTTATATAGGGCTGTATAATATGCACAACAAAGAACAAAAAAAAAAAAAAAAAATTATGTTGTAGTTTTCATGAGTTATGTAGTTATTCAGAAGTCACAGAACGTTAGGCACAATGAGAAACTTTGTGAAGTCAGGACCACTTTTCAGATAAGAGAGATTGTTTGAGGGTCCTGGCTAGTTGTTACCATGGGATATGTTTACATGTACATAAGTAATTGGATTAAATGGCCGTTTGGAATAAAATGTGTCATGTAAAAGCCCCATTCGGATTATTCTAAGTTGATTCAGCTTGATCTGAAAGAATAATCAGAACGAGATGGGTGGTTTATGCTGATTCATAATCTGAACGGTGTGCATGTAAACACTTAATCTAATCTTTTTTTTTTTAGATCGCAAAAAACTGACCTGACTCCATACGTGCAACCTATGTCTACCTCACATATTTCCACCTGGCTATTTCTAATAATACTAGCATGTCAGAGAAGCAAAACTGGTCGGTGAGCAACACATTTCTTCTAGAAACTAAGAGTTCAAAATGATCTACATTACCTGTAGCTCAATCAGGGAGTGCAGTGAAATCTCCTCCGTAATTAAAACTTGTTGTGGGTCCATTTTGGGCCCTCAGGTTTGTTTACATTCCACGTTCCAATAGCCAGCTTCTGTCTTTCTGTGACCGAAAGAACGAGCTCTAGGACACAAGTGGCTGAAATGAGTTTCTCCGATAGGCTGAGAAGCTTGGTCATCCCGGAAGGACTCAGAGTAGAGCCACTGCTTCTCCACATCGAGAGGAGCCAGTTGAGGTGGCTCGGGAATCTGGTTAGGATGCCTCCTGGATGCCTTACTGGTGAGGTGTTCTGGGCATGCCCCACTGGGAGGAGACCCAGAGGAAGACCCAGGACACGCTGGAGGTACTATGTTTCTCGGCTGGGCTGGGAACGCCTTGGGATTCCACCGGAGGAGCTGGGCCAAGTGGCTGGGGAGAGGGAAGTCTGGGCCTCCTTGCTTAGGCTGCTACCCCCATGATCCAACCCCGCGTAAGCGGAAGAGAATGGCTGGATGGATGGTGGTTTGTTTACGTCCATCCTGGACGTAAACAAATCAATTACAGAGCCTATTTTTGTTTTGCAGAAGAGAGTTATAAGAATTATTACTAGAAAACCTTATCGTTATCC
>JARVGV010000527.1:21694577-21712547 GCA_031762435.1 Hypsolebias longignatus
TGAATGTAACTGGGACCCTGTGTACATAATTTCGTTTCATTACATGTACCACATGTGGTGCAAATGACAATAAAGACACTCTGACTCTGAAATTGTGGCGTAATGTGCACGCACACGCTGTCCATCCAGCAGGACGTTTTTTTTGCTTTAAAAAGCTGTGCACCGTACAGGTACACTGATAGTCGTCAAAAGCCTAGAGGGCCCTTTAGCGCCCTTAGTGGCCGAAAGTGGTACTGCTCCATTTTTTCCCAGTCAGAATGAATGAAAACGGTCATATCTCAGCCAAGAATTGGTCTAAAAATATGGGGAAAAATCCATAAATACGTCTCTTTGCCATATAAGTTGCAGGACATGCTAATTAGGCCAAAAAACAACTGCGACTTATATGTCAAAAAATACGGTACTTAGGACCTTATTTTTACTTCCTTTTACATTCTATTTGTTTGCAAATGCCCCGGCGGCTGCTTCTTCTGTTTCATTTTGCAGTAAAATGCAGTTATTTACTTGTGTTTCTTTTGTTCACTGTGAACAAAATTGGATTAGTGTTGAACCAATGATTTTCTGCACTTTCTTATTCTTAAACCCTCATATTGCAACTTCAGTGGGAGAGAGAACATGTGCAGCATCAGGTTTCTACTCTTTGTTTCACTCATTATCATTTACATAATATCTCATAATGTCACAGTTGACTCAATGATTTTCATTTCAGGAAATATTTTTGAAAACAGCTCAGTGTTCTGAACATCTCACTCAGCAGATTAGAATACTGTAATATTAATTTCTAATTTCTTCTGTAAAGATTTGTTTTTAGTGAACATTAACAAACAGTAAATGTTAAGAACTACAGCTGAGTAGAGTTGCCACTAACAACAATCTTATTGATTATTTCATTGATCTAAATGACAACATGTAATTCAAAAACCAAAATTAGCAATCTTAGTTTAGTTCACTTATTTTGAACAGCTAACTTTGCCATTTTAAAGTACTCCACACAATAAAATGTGAACAAGGACTTGTAACTTATAATTCAAATAAAGTGCCAACTCCAGCAGGACAAATTAAGATAATTAAGCTACTATTATTTATGATTAAAATAAATTAAACATCTACATTTTCAAATATGTGGTCCAAAAAAGCCTGTAAAGGCTTGTTTATAATATAAAACTTAAATATGAAACCCTTCTAACACTATACGTATGAACTGTATTTAAAAAAAATTATATATTTTGAAGAATTTGTACTATTTAAATGTATTTGATTTAATCATTAACATTTCCCACATAAGGAAAAAAGGTAAGATAGAACACCCTGATGCATGCTCAATAATCCAGGTAGAAAAATCTAAAAAAGCTAAGTCTGGTCCTCTGGACATTCAAAAATAGTAAGATAGAACTTTTATTTTTCCCGCAGGAAATTGCTGTACCAGAGTTTCAGTACAAAGGAACATACACAAGAGATCACAAGATATATAAAAACAACAGAGAATATAAAAACTATAAAAAACACCAACATTTAAGTTCTAAAATGTGCAATATGCTTAAATGCGTTGATACAGTAAAACCAGCACATTAACACACACAGGTGCTCTGTTAAATTATATTTCCCCATTTAGATCTGTTTCCACACTAAGGTATAGTAGATAAACAAAACCATGGCAAAACAAGGTTAAGATGTTTTCTATAAGGATTTTTATCAAAAATGCAATTTCCTAAAACCACAAAGCACCAGGAGAAAAAGGAGCAGAACTGGTGGGACATTAGATCTTTCTACCATGAAAGTTTAAAACAGTAGCTCAGACAGCTGACTGGAACTTGACGGATGCATAAAATTGTAAAGGTTGGGAGAAAAACCTCATTCCTGTTGAAAGGTTTAAGAAATGAGCATTAAGATAAATTCATAAAATTTGTGGTAATTGTTATGCTGACTATTCACAGCCGTGTTAACCAAACACTGTTATTTATGGAAATATGTTTCAAATATAGGCATATAATTGATTTATCGGTGCTTATGAATTAAACAAACTGGTCGTTGTGCATTGGTGGAGAAATTCAACTAATTTAATCTTTTTCATGTGTGACTTTTTAATCTAAACAGGATGATGCTGGGTTGTAAACTCGTATTACATCTTGCTACAATACAAATGTGACAATAGGCTTCAGATGACAGTTGGCGCTCCCGTATGTCGTCTTGTAAACACTGATGAATAGCCTCATTAGTACCATCTGATGAAGTGCAAGGCTGTTCTCTGCCGTGCTTCTCCTCACAGCAGCACCGTGCAGCCTTTTCCTCACGGCTCCTACAGCTTTGGAGCTCTCCGAGCCTTAACGTTGTTTGGCTGGTCTCACTTCTCAGTGGCGTGTTTTAAAAGTGAGGCTGAAAACCTTCAAAGCTCTCCTCTCTGCTCACACATCTGAACCCGTCTCTTTCTGTTTTCTAGCCGAGGATGATGGTCAGTGGGAGAACGGCCTTTCCTACGAGTGTCGCACTCTGCTGTTCAAAGCCATCCACAACTTGCTGGAGCGCTGCCTCATGAACCGCAGCTTCGTTCGCATCGGCAAGTGGTTCGTCAAACCCTACGAGAAGCACGAGAAGCCCATCAACAAGAGGTACGCTGGAACAGTTCTGTGTTGTAGTTCTTCAGATTGTCTTCTTCTGGTGTTGTTTGGCTGTGATGTGGCCTGACGCAGCGCAGGGACCTGAGCTGAAGCAGAGAGCTACACTTTAATGCTCTGTTCAACTTAGTTAAACTAACACTTTCATTCAAGGGCTCTGTTCTCACTTTGACAAAATAATTACTTTATGACTGCTATGGATTCAGGCAGATTTTATGTTTTTGTTCTTTCGGCTGGTCCCTTCTTCAGGGGTCGCCATAGCGAATTAACTCGTACGAAGACTTGCTGATTGTTTTTATGCCGACCACCAAGCTACCACATCCCTCTGTGTGGAGCAGAGAGCTGCTGTCTAGGGCGCATGGGGGAGCAGATGGTGGGGGCTAGAGTGGGGTAGGAGGCGGGTGTGGGTGTTTCAGCTTTTCCACCCATATTTTGATGTCGGTCCGGGGAGTCGAACTGGTGACCTTCCCATCAAGGTCCACCTTCTATAACCTCTGCACCATCACTCCCTCCATATTCAGGCAGATAATAAATATAAATAAATAAATACCAGGTGTTGATTTCCTGTCCTTTAACCATATTTATGTTATTTTTAAATAGAGTTGAGCAGCAGCACGTTTAACCTGCAGCAGCAGTAAATCACCAGCAATGAAAAACATCTTTCCCACCATAAATTAAATTAAGTTGTGCTGTTTTCATGTTTTGCATAACACCTTGTGCACTTTATTTAATCCTACTTTTTAAAATGGCAGGGTTATGTAAACCTACATGACCTCATTACATTAAATTCAAAGTAGTAGTTTTTATGCACAAGTCAAACAGCAGGTGATGTAACAAACACGGCGTGCTGCTTAAACGCTTCCAAGACAAAGAAGTTTCTTTCATTTAACTATAAATCAGACTGCGCCCTGCTGATCACCGGCTCTTGTCAAACACGAGATGGACAGCATCAGTGGCTCCAGGAATGTAAACCTTTAGATTTAGATCACGTTCATATAGAAATGCTTCTTTTTCAAGGCTCCAAATCAGACAGTAGTGGGAAATTAAAGGACAAAGACAAAGAAGGCTACAAAAATACATGAAGATAGAGGTTTTACATATGTTGTTATGAGAAGTGATAATGTGCCAAGTGCATTGTGGTGAGTAAATTAATGGTAAAAGAAGCTGAAATACTGTTTTCAGAACTGTTAAACAATTATTGAACAATAATTAGTGAATTGATTTAATATTGATAATAAATTAATAAAATAAATTATAAAAATGATTGTCCACTTAATTCCATAGATTTCAGTATCCAGTAAATGTCTTTTGCTTCAGCTGAAGATGCCTTTTCATCACCACTGAACGTGAGATAAGCTGCAGATCATTTTGTAACTCTTTGTTCTAATGGAGCTGCCACTTTGAGAAACAAGTTAAAACAGCAGCTGACATGTTGTTTTCAACATGTTTGTGTATTGGAGCAGTTGTAAATAGTGTACAGAGAACAGAATATTCAACTCAAGTGTTTTCTCCTTTATTTGGCTCAGATGCTGTGAAAACACATCTAAAGAAAGCCATACTTCTGTTTACAATAATACTTATTTAATTAGTGACACAAACGCTCTGATTCCCCTCAACCGTTTAACGTGTGTCAGATTAATTAGGCGACGTCTGCACTAATCCAGATATCTTTAATACTGAAATTTCCTGCTTCATCTCTCACCTACACACAATTTGAGTTTTCATTAGGAAAAAACAACAAAAAGTCAAGTGGATATGTGTGAAGTGGAAAAAGGAGCTTCTTAGAAACAACGAAGCAGCAAAAAAAAAAAAAAAACACACTAAAGATGATTTTTCACTTTTATTCTGTGTCTGTTTCACTTCTTCCTGGTGCAGTTATCATTAAACTTTGATTTTGTGCTGAAAATGTTCATAAAAGTGGTGTCTTACTGGGCCGTGGCAGCATTCATGAGGGAGTCTCCAGAGTGTCCGCACTGTGATTCACAGTTTTCCGTGCATGATTTTCAGAGGTGCGCATTTCTGAATTTTTGAACAGAATTCATCTCAAGTCCCTTTTGAAACCGCCTGAATTTTGTATTGGGCATCTCCAACATGGCTGAAGAGCGCTAAAGTCCTGGTAGCTCTCTGACAGAAAAGATAGGAGGCAAATGACCTGGTTAAAAAAACAACTAAACATTCTTGAAATATAAACATTAAACTGGTCTAATTTTGCCTGTCTTCTTCCAAAGTCTACTCCCGTAAATTAAATCATAATGCTGGGGTCAGCTGCCAAAGTTATAAAAATTGAGCCAAGCCAGACATGATGCAGAGAGAGGTACACAGCAAATATGGTGCAAGGCCAAGAAGGCAGCCGCAAGCCATGGACACAAAAACAAGCCATGATTTTCAAAAACTGTCTGCTCAAAGTGAGGCCATATGGATCTCTGGTCACCAGGTTTCAAAACACTGAACATTTCCAAGTTTTCTCACAATTTTGAGTCACCAGCTAGCCTTAAACAGCTGCACCCCAATGAAACACACTGCTCTATTTCAGAAGTAATTTTAAGCCATACCTTTATAAAAAGATAAAACAGGGGCAGTGGTGGCACAGAGGTTAGACTAGGGGAGCCTCTGATCAGAAGGTCGCCACATTGACATCAAAATGTAGGTGGGAAAGGTGAAACACTCACACCTGCCTCCATCCTTATTTGCCCCACACTGGGCCCATGAGCAAGGCCATTAACCCCCACCATCTTCTCCCCCGGGTGCCCCAGATAGCAGCTCTCTGCTCCACACAGAGGGCTGTGATAGCTCGGGGGTCTGTGGTTGCATCAGGAAAGGCATCCGGTGTAAAATCCACCGGCAAGTCTTTGTACGAGTTAGTTCACTGTGGTGGCCTGAAGAAGGGAGCAGCCAAAAGAAGACAAATAAATTATAAATAAATAAAAATAAAATGACAAAACCGTTCAGGAGAAACTTTAACAAAGCTGAACATGTTCTTTCTCTGTATTTTAATATAACGTTAATGTGAGCGTTCTTGCCCTCTACTGGTGCGGAATGGATGTTTCAGCATTTATAAGAATGCGTAGTTGGAGAAAAAAATCTAAATAATTAAGAATAAGTGGCGTGATGAGGCCTTAATACACTGCAGCTTTTTGTTCAGCCCTTATTATATTTGCAGCTATACATTGTTACAGAAAGTTCCTGAGGAGAGGACTCTGGTTCACTTAAACTGACCAATCATATTCAGTTGAGCTGACAAGGATTTCATGGTGACAACAAGCACTCTTTTCAGGTTAAATAATACATAAAGACATACTACTAAAGGATATGTCAAAAACAGTTGGTCATGCCACAACCAGAATAAAAAATAATGTAACTAAATCTGATCCAAGCAGGGAAAGCTGTCGGTGTTTGAAGCATGTCGATGAAATGCTCAGAATAAGTTACAGCTGTTAGTTTTTGCTTAGCTTTTATTTTTATTTATTTTTTATTCAAGGAGTAATCCTAAATATTTTCAGGATAGTTTATGATTAGAAATTCTATCAGATCTTCACAGTACGACAGGTGCATCAGACCACGAGTGCTCTCTTACATTTAAGACACTGCATGTTATAGATTCATTACAGCCTAGTTTTTAGTTGTAAACATGTTCTGCTCAGTTATTTTACAATTATACAACGAGCTGCACATGGAGTATTTTATCACTCAACTGAAATGACAGCTCATGTGGATGAAAATAACAATTGTGTCTACCTTACTACAACTGCAAAGAGGTGTCATTTGCACTTTAACTGTTTCACCCATGAGTTGTGGTGAGACCGTCTGTTGTGGCACATATCTTCCTGTGGCTTGTGCACAAATTTGACTAACACGTCACTCCAGTCATGGCTGATAAAGCTGAAATATGTCAGAATCCAACCAGTCATGGTTTACTGCTTGGAGTTGTTGGCTGCTGTTTACACATTTTGTTAGCCTCGCAGATAAATGCAGGCCACTTCCTTGTTATTCTCTTCAGATTTGTTTTTAATAGAGTGCACATTGGCTATTTTTTATCTGCTGAAATGACCACAAGCATTAGACAGGAACAAATCTGCTTTGAGAAGAGGCTGGAGCGGCCTCGGTTCTAATCGTGCAGATCAGCTCAAAAGTACATTTTTAAACCACATAGAAGTTGTGGTATTAGAATTATAAAGTGGTGCTGTTGTGGTGTGAGTGTCTGCCTCATATCTCTGCTGTTGCTTAGTGTTTGCAGCTGAGGCATCATCATCATCCAGCGCTATCTGCTGAGCTGGGTGTCTTGCAGTCAGTGTCTGGGCTTATTGATAACACATGCAGCATTCGTGTAGTAAAGAAGCAGGGGCCATGGCAGGTTTTTTTTTTCTGTGCAGACCCTTAGTTTTACTTCTCCTGCTTCTTTGTGTCTCCACAATGAACACACAAATTTCATTAAGGAGCTCAAAGGAAGGCGCTTGTAAAATTTTTGTTTGGAAAAGTTGTTTTAAATTGAAAGGCGCCCTCAGGTTTAATGTGTGTGTAAATGTAACCACTGCAAGGTTGTTACATTGATTGTGTGTTTGTGTGGAGGGGAAAGTCTAGAATTGAACTGGTTTGTTTACTTTTCAACCAGTCACCTTCCAGCTCTGTTTGTGTTTGCATACCAGTGTGCTATTTAGGCCATCTTTGTATGTCCTCTAGCATAAATTATGAACACAACAATATTCTTAAATCTTTAATTCTTATGAATTAAATACTTGGCATTCCTTAAAGCAGTGTTTATCCTCTTCTGCCTTTTATGCCAATGTTAAACAAAAATTAATTTTAGATGAAAAGAGACAGTTGTAGCTTTTGGTCAAATCTTGTAATGCTCTTATGTAATAGATCTAATGACATGTTAGCACTCACTATATTTTGGTATAACCAATGATACTGTCACACAAATTTAGCTTTTGTAATTTAAACTAAGCTCTAGCTGTTTTTGTTTTGACTAAGGTTTATTAACTGTGGCAGCCATCTTGAGTTAGATTGATTTGCCTTGTACATGTACATCCAATGTTTACTTTTATTGATTTTACGAAAATATGTTAAGTAGTTCATGAGTAACATTGCTAAACAGACTGTATTGACTATAAGTTAATGCCAAAGTGAGTAGCAAAAGTGTTGTGCAATGTTAAGTGCTTACAGTAAGAATGGATCAGTCATGACTACCGGTACTAGTACTACCACATCAAATTGTGGCTCAGTATCTGTAAAACTGGCTGTTAAGCATTTTTGTGTTTCCTCTGGACCATTTGCTGTGGTGGCTATGTTAAGTAGGGTTGATTCTAGAGATGCATGATATTGGATTTTTGGCCGATATCCGATATGTTAAAACTTATTCGGCGGATTACCGATATCAATATTTTATATACGTTCCTTTCTCTGAACATATTCCTCTTATTTAGGCTTATTTGCTACAAAAATTGTGCAGCAGCTATAAGAGCTGGTGACATATATTCAGTAACAGTCATATGAAATGCATAGCACTTTAACTTATATTAAATGAAAAGTGTTAAATGTTATTTATTAGCATTAGTCACCTGTGATGCTGTCTCACTTGTGGAGGCTTGTTCCAGGTTCATGCTAACGGAGCTAACACAACGTCCAAATGTCTGTGGTAAAACTCACCCAACAAGTCGTGCTATTGGCTATTAGCTTCTCAATGATGTCGGAAATGACAGCTTGTAACTCGGGTAAGGTTACGTCGGAAAAATATCTCAGACTGAGAATGATGTAGCGAGGCTCAACGTAGTCCATAAAACTTCAGAATCTGACATCCTCACCAACAAAAAATAAAACTTCCACACAGCTGACATTTTGCATTTTCCTCTCCGCCATGAGATCAGGTAGGCAGGCGCACGTGACATCACCACGTCGCGCTGCCGCTGCAACATCATCACGTTGTGCAGCAGCTGCAGGCAAAAACAGCACCATTTATATCTGCAAGTTATTTTGATGGTATGGAGAATGTCCAATATTGAACTTTAACGCTAATATTGGCCGATACGATACCATGCTGATAATATCGTGCATCCCTAATTTGATCTTTGAAACAGTTTTGGGGGGTACCTGAGAGTCGGTGCTCATTAATGTTTGGTTTTTCATCACGCAGGTGGAGCTTCTGTCAGGTGGGGTCAACATGCCCGTAACTCCCATCAATGTGTATGAGTACGTAAGGAAGTATGCTGAGCACAGAATGCTGGTGGTAGCTGAACAACCGCTCCATGTAAGTCAAACTTTATTGTTCCTCCCTCATTAGTTTTCTGTTTCTGGAAATGTTCTCACTCATCAAAATGTATATTTCTCCTGATTCTGTCTGTTTAAAGGCGATGAGGAAGGGTTTGCTGGATGTGCTTCCTAAAAACGCCCTTGAGGATCTAACAGCAGAAGACTTTAGACTGCTGGTCAATGGCTGTGGAGAGGTCAACGTCCAGATGCTGATCAGCTTCACTTCGTTCAATGATGAATCAGGTGTGTTGCTCTGCCTAGTCGTCTGAGTCCCACTGAGTCAGTGAAAAAAGAATTGCCGTTTTCTGTTCCCACTTGAATATATTAAAGAAAACTTGTTTGTCCTACAGGGGAGAATGCGGACAAACTTCTCCAGTTTAAACGATGGTTTTGGTCCATAGTAGAAAAGATGAGCATGACTGAGAGGCAAGATCTGGTAAGTATCATTTGTCTTAAACACTCGAGAGCTTTAATCACTTCAGTACTTTGCTTCTTAAGTATATATATTTAATAAATGGTATATGGACAGTACTTGTATAGAGCTTTTTTATCTTATCAAGATATTCAAAGTTCTTTACAACACAAACTGTGCCTCATTTACCCATTCATACAGCACTCTACTAGATCTATACCAAGAATAATCAGAGCTTTGTCACAGTCATACACTGATGGGACACATGTAGGAGGCAATGAGGGGTTCAGTGTCTTGCCCAGGGACACTTCAGCATGTGACTGCTGGTGGAATCAAACCCCCAACTCTTCCATTGGAGGGCAACTGCTCTAACCACTCAGCCACAGCTGCCCAGCTTGTAACGATGTGATTCAAGGTGAAAATGCTGCTCAGTCTTTTTCAATGTAAAGCTGGTAACAGTTTGATTAGTGTGCCACTGAAAATGTTCTTTTTTTAAAGAGACATGGCACGGAGTAAAATGAGATGCACACTTGGGGTCGAGCAAAAACAATTAAGTTAATGTAATATTAGTTTTAGTGCACGGGATTATTACTAATCATAGTCTGTAAAAGCTTGTTGCGTAATCTGAAGGAGAGCAGCTGGTATTCATGTTGGACTGTATCTGCAGTAAAAGTCATTCCTAACCCACTGTAACCCTGAGTGCTCTGAAGGTAAAAAAAAAAAAAAAAGGTAGTCACTCACGTTTGTTACTGCGAGTGACTTGTACAACGAAAAAGCAAATGATTAGGGAGTGTCCAGCTCATCAGCTACTAATAATCTGCCTGCACCCTTTGTAACAAACAGCTTCTCTGTTTCTTTCTTCGGTCTGCAGGTGAGAATTTCCAGCTGTCGCTTCGCAACAATGCAGAAACTAGTGCATTTAACTTGGAAGCGTTTGCTACACAAAAACAGTTTTCCAAGAATCGCTACGTTCTGAGCAGCTGTGCGCCGCCTGTGCACTGTGCATGCTCCCTCCTTACTGGAAACAACTGACAAAAAGATGTCCGTACTCTGAGTCGACAGCTCCTCCGTGTGAATTAATTCTACCTATAGACTCATTTTAAGATTATGCAAATTTGTCATGAATTTCTCCAATTCAATTCAGTTTATTTAAATAGCACCAAGTCACAACAGAAGTCATCTCAGGGCACTGAACAGAAACATAAAAAGTAAGTTAAAAATTTTATTTATCTGAGGATCAGACTGCTGTGAGTCTAACTTCATCACAAAATCTCATCCTGAGATTGATTAAAGGCAACAGTGGAAAGGAAAAACTCCCTCATGAAGAAGAAACCTCCAGCAGAACCAGGCTCAGGACAAGCGGCCGAATGGGTTCAGATTGTGCTGTAAATCACTTTGAGTGTCTTGATAAGATAGAAAGGTGCTGTATAAGTGCAGGCAGTCCATTTAAAACAACCACTGTATCCAGTGTGGCCATGTTCTGATAACTTAAATGGTCCACCATATGTAACTAAAAATATATAGAGAGAGCAATGTGTCTCTGTAGCACTCTACATATCATGCATACTAAAACATACATACTACGACATACTAAAACGTCGGCAAAATCATGTCTGTTCATGTAAAAAGACAATGACGATGGTGGATAAAGGCTTCTTGAATTTTCAACACTACCGCTTGTGAGTTTAAATTAAGGGCTGAGGATAGACATAACGTCTTGGGGTGGTGGTAACTCTAGAATAAAGTTTTGTTTATCCTAAAACTACATACAGTACATTAATACTTAAAAAAGCCACTTAACATCCCACCTTAAAATTATGTTGCAACTTAGTTTAACTCTAGTAAACTGATAACTCTTGCTGATAAGTTCAAGTAGCCAACATAAAGGGCTTATCTTTACCACATGGGGGCATTTTATGGCCCGTTAGCTGTTTTTTTTTTTTTTTTTTTTTTTCTTTAATCTAGAAAAGTCATAATAAATCATATAAATATAAACCATTCTGCATGCAAATCCAAAGTTGAATTTGTGGTGCTTTTATTTTGAAGGTGAGTGGGCGTTGACCTGCAGGGTCTGGACATTTGAGAGATTTGAGCAGTTTAAAAATACTGTATATATTGACGTAAAATGTTAAGTTTTTACAATATACAGTATAAACGTCTGTGTTTATGGTATAAAGCAGTGAGCTCGATTTATTAAAGATTATCAATTAAATCAGCATCAGACTAAAACACCCAGTGAAATACAAAGTGGGCATTCTCATTAGAAGCCTCCCTGTTTTAATGGTTAAAAAGAAAAGAAGCAATTATTCTCCTTTTGACTGAGATTTACACACCCAGGAATAAAAATAACAAAACCCAGTTCTGTTCTCTGATGGGGTTTAGAGGCTCTGATGTGTGCCCTGAGGAAAAACCAAGAAGAAACGAGAAGGGAACGTTCCACACATAAAGGCAGCAAACAGCAAACTAGCCTGTGGTATAAATGTTGATGTACAATGTTTTTCTATAAATAAACTATAAATAAATTAATCTCAAGATACAGATCTTTTGTCACTGACCTTCACCCGCCCTTCACATCTAGCTTCATTATGAAACACGACTTCAGTGCACATGTTCAAACTCAACAATGTATTGTTCTATTGGAAATAAAGAAATGCAAAATTAGCGCTTTTATGTTGTTAATTTAATGTTAGTGTGTCAAAAACAGCATTTATTATTTCTATTGAATACTTCCAAGTTTAACTTCTCAGTATGACCAGTTCATATTTTTCATTTTCAGTTGCAGTGTCTACTCTTACTGCTAACAGAAATCATACTTGCAGCTAATTATGTTTATATTTTGTATAATTCAGTGTTGGGATAAACTTCTACCCACCCCTCGACTTTACTGTACATCAAGCAG
Source organism: Hypsolebias longignatus (assembly GCA_031762435.1). Taxonomy (NCBI): domain Eukaryota; kingdom Metazoa; phylum Chordata; class Actinopteri; order Cyprinodontiformes; family Rivulidae; genus Hypsolebias; species Hypsolebias longignatus. The sequence goes on from JARVGV010000527.1 coordinate 21,706,747, forward strand.
ATTTTATATTTGAGTAGCGAACCATCTCTTTAATCCAGTAGCCAGGCATGCATAAAATATTAAATGAACAACTTTTAAGTTTTGTTCAATGTAAATGATTCTGCAGGAGCTTTTAACTGAGATAGCAGCGTTGGTTGGCGTCAGAGTTTAAGGTTTCCACAGAGCTTCTAAAAAACTTTTTTTTTTTTTTTTTTAAATAAAGCAAACTGTTCACCATCTTTCAGGTGCCATGTTGGTAACAGTACTGCAGGTGAAGTTACCATGGGAACAGACTTGGAGGACAGACACGTTTAACAAATCGGAGGGGTCGGTGAGAGTTAATTCAGATCTGACATGATGTGCAGGATGCCACAAGCGGATAAAACGGTCTTCTGACGTTCTTTCAGAATTTATGGATGGATGACACGGTCATGCGCTCGGAGTTTAGGTTATGGATGGCGTCTTCAAAGCAGAATCAGCTGGAGAGGAGAGATCAGTTCAGGAAGGTCGATGTTGAACACCTTGCTCCACTGGGTGCCATCGTGTTGGCGAGAGTTGGCACATCTGTGTGAGCAGATGGACACCCCAGCATCTGTTCCTCAGAGCAGACTGTGAATGGAGTCCTTTAAACAACTAACCCGGCTGAGGTTTATACGCTGGAGCTCCTCTGAGGCCGACAGAGACGGAGGCTCGTTGGCTGACCTGCAGTTTGTGAAGACACAGAACTTGAGTGTCTCATATCGGAACGCTTTCTATTTTTATTATTCATCGTTTAATTTCTCCCAACTGTTGGATCCACAGATGTGAGTTGGGGATGAATGAGGTTTGGATTTCTAAAATCTAAAAATAACTACAAGTAACATCAACCTAAAAGAAGCTTTTGTACGCTTTTATGTTTTTACATTAAATAAATCAAACACAATATTTGAAGAACTGACTAGGTTTGTTCCTGTTTTTAGTATTTTATACGAATATAACTGTTCAAAGCAGAAGGCAGTAATGCAGCTGTAGCTTTTTTGGGGTTATTAAATGTTTCAGATCAGCAAAAAATTATCAGACAAAGATAACTTGAGTAAATGCAAAACAGTTTTCAAAGATTAAAAAAAATAATAATTATTAAGGGAGACAAGCTATCCAAATCAATGTGGGCCAGTTCACAGAAGAAGGCAGCTTCGTTATTAGTTAATTATTATTTTACCACTTGGGACCAGGTCCGTCCATCTGTCCATTTACGCACAGACATAATTTAAAAACTGTCATTTGTATTTACCCAGGTTAGTTTTGTCTGATATTATTTGTTTGAAGATCTAAAATGTGCAAGTGGGACAAAAAAAAAATCTGTAAAGAGGTCAATATTTTCACAACACCGTAAGTTGGCTTTTAGCTTTTAGTTAGAAATGAGCAGCGGTTGTGAGTGACGTGGATTTTTACAGCTTGCCATCGCTACACTGAACGGCTGCTCGGAGTAATCATTCTCAGGGAGAGATCTGAAGTCCAGTCAACGTTTAAAATCAGCTGAAAAATATTGTTAAAACCCCAAAACATGAGAAAGAAGAAACTCAGATCTTCTTAAAGGCTGGAATAAAAATGACTGGCGTGCTTCTGATGTCACTTCTCTTCTCCGTTTGTTAAAACGAAGTTAAAGTTGATGCATCGTAAACGCAATGAGTCGTCTCAGGAATTTACTCTGTCAGATCATAGAAGCCATCTTGCTGGTGTCCGTTTTTTAAGGTCAAGTTGCTGAAAGGATAAACAAACCCTTTGCTTTGAGGTCAGAATAATGTCTCGTCCCCCCCACCCCTGACACTTGCAACCCATTTTTCAAAGTCCTCTGCTGATGTATTTGAAGGGACAGGAGCAAAGAGAAACGGTTCAGTGGCAGCGACAGCCGGGAACACGGCTTCCTCTGGATTGTTGTCTAATTGTAAAAAGCTTGCCCTTTCTGGTGCTTCAGCTCCTGAGCTCATTACTTGAACTGGTGTAGGGAGCAGCAAGAGCTTAATTATGTCACTTATGTGTGTGCATTTTTCTTTAAACTGAACTGAAAGAATATCCGAGCACTACAAGGAAAACATGAGGAATTGCTCATCTACAGATATAAAACTGTCAGGATTTTTTTTTTTTTTGCAGTCTACACAGAGACGTGCTTTTGTTTTGTGCCGTCTTCCTGTGAGATGTGATGTGTTGATATCCGCACATGCCCAAATGATTGTTTGCCTGCTGTGGGTTTTGCAGGTATGTGGAGGAGGCAGGTTGTAATCAGTGGAGCCGTGAGTCATGCTGAAGGCTTCTTGTTGTCCAAAAACATCTGATAAAGTGGGAAAAAACATAAATAAGTTGCTTTGCCATATTAGTCACATCTATTACGTGTCACCGCTGACCACCTGGAAATGTGTGTTGTGCCAAAAATCAATTTCTTTGAAGTTTAACAAGATAACCACCTAAAACCAATTATTTGTTTGCTCAACATTATAGTAAAGTTGTGTCCCAGTTGAACTTTTCCTTAATAAATCACTTTAATGTTAAAATCAGCTGCATTTCTCCTGGGCGGCGCGTCGAAACGCAGCTGATTACACGTTCGCTCCAGGAGTTCCAGAGTGAGACGAAGGTGGCTTGGTATGGCAAGCAGTGGCGGCTCGTGGGCTTTCCACCGGGGGTGTTATGACAAAAAAAAAAAAAAACAACAACAAACAAAAATATATATGTACGTATATATATTTTTAATTTATTTTGTATATATGCTGCAGATTGAATTCCAACAACAGAAGCATATGAAATAGGTGAAATTGGTTTATTTCAGAGTCTCTTTATTTTCTTACGTAAAGTCAAATCAGTGAGATGATTCAGTTTTGTTTGGTGTTAATTTTCATGAAGGAGTGTGAGAGTGGCAGATTATTTTGAAGTTTCAGTCAGAACAGCTGATTTTTGTTTATGCAGCGTGCACCTAAACTTCTGAGCTGATGTGTCCGAGCGAGTTTTATTTTACTGTTATTTACAAATTGATCTTTAACATTCTCATATTTCTAACCTTTGAAAAATAATTTAAAGACTCTTGTGTGTGTATAAGCTCCGTTTAGACAGGTGTTTGTCACAGGTGTATTCTACAGCAGGTCCATTCAATGAGACGATGTGCACGAGGTGCCGCTGCGATGAGCCCAGATTCTGACCAGTGCATGTTTTCATGCAGATTAAACAGCATTCAGTTCAACACTTGTCTTCTGGTCATCATTAAACACAACACAGAGTGAACTATAAGAAGAATTAAAATGAACTAACAGGTTGATATTATTTGGACCGAGCTGAATTAATATCCAGCCAAGTTCAACATGGTTTTCTCTTTGCTGATTTGAATATCCAGATCTGTCTGGCCCCAACCTCTTCACCTCCAGTTTTTCCTCAATAAACATTAAGTAAAAGGGGTTATTGATTAAATAATCCACCTCGTTTATGCTAATATTGCTGCCATCACGTCCAGTCTACACCAAACCGCGCCCACATCCACTCACACTTGAGGCACGTTATTGTAGTCCATCCTCATTGGATGAATCCTGTGGCTGTGGGCGGACCCTGGGCTGAACAGAATTAGCCCCAATGAGTCACAATATGAGGGGGCGTGGCCAGACGTCTGTCAATCATTCTGAATCATGAAGGAACAGTAAGGGAGAACAGGGCTGTCAGAATTTAGCCCTTTGGAACGACCCTGGGATTTTCACCAGGTGGTTTGACACCAGTTTTGTTGTAAATTTAACAAAATATGACATTGTTTCTAAAATGTATTAACTTTAAAGTTGTTATTTTGAAGTTGTTTATTTTAAAATCTTTTTTGTAAATGCCAAGAGAGAGGGCTTAGCCCTCCTAGCCCATTGATACCAACCATCACTGATCATAAGAGACGATACAAAGCTGTACCCCGGTCACACCTCAGCCTCTCTGACCACATCTCTATCTTTTATGGCCCCTGCCTACCTCCCCCCACTGAGACATTCCAGACCCACACATAGGACCAACCATCACTGGCCCAGCAACAGTGACTCTGTATTGCAGGACTGTTTTTCAAACTGACAGGTCTTCAGGGAGGCCGCTGTAAATGAGGGAGAACTGGAGGATCTGGAGGAATACACATCTGCTATCCTCAGAAACATCAATAAGTGTTCTGAAGATGTCACCACTAGGGCTTTAACAGACTACTCGAGTAATCGACATCGATTCCTAGTACATCTATAGAGTTTTTTAAATTTCACATCGAGTAGTCGTAGTGACATCACGTCACAGTTACAGAACAGAAAATGAATCAACGTCCTGTTTGGAGCGCGTTGCGAACCGGTGTTACATCACATTCTGTGACCACCATATATTGTGACCATAGGGGGTGGTGTTGCATGCACTTTTGCAGGTCACAGAATATAGTGTAACATCAGGTCCAATCGACCGAACCAGAACCACAAACAAAAAGCAAAAAATATGAATCTCTAAACCTATTAAAAAAAAGAAGAAGAAAAAAAAAAACATAACACTTCCGGTTCCAGCGAGCTGATGGACGCTGCTCCCTCCAGCTTGTCTGTAGTCTTTTTATCATCAAACTGACCCGTTTCCTAACAGGACTAAAGTTGGTCCACCTTCTAACCGAATTCGGTGTTCAGTGACTCAAAGAGCCGGACGGGACCGTCCAAAAAAAAAATTCTTTCGGACCAGGACCGGCCGCTCCCACCCCACCGGTCAATCTGAGCGCATCATGCTGGCCAGGTGACCCCTTGGGCTGGGGAGCCGTCCCATGAAGCTCCGGTGTTTTTTTTTCCTCCACTTTCTGGACCCCAACTGAATTTCTCATCTGGACCTGTGGTTCTACCTGGTTCCGACAAGAATTGCAGGGAGGTATTTTGCTGACCTTTCCACTGCCTTCTGTTGGATTTGGCCTTGTGGCATCTTCATTCGCTGTGTGGGAAGTGTACCTGGCCCAAACCTGTGTCCCAGGACCAGAACCAAACCGGGTTGGCTGTGGGGACTTTGTCTTCATTAAAGCCGTTCTCAGCCTCTGAGCAGCCCGTTACCTTAAAACGAAGGACTGTCTACCTCCATGGGAATCGCTGTGCTCACCTGGAAGTGATGCGAGGCTGCTTTGAAATGCCGCTGGAGCCAGACCGGAGCAGAACCGGGTCAGTGACGACCTCAGTCTCCCCGGTCAGTATCATCGTTTTTCGCCGGGATTGGTCTCTCATGCTGTGGGCTAAGGAGAACCAGACGAGCAGGGTGACATGCTGAGGAGTGGCGTGAAGCGCAGAGGAGCAGCACTGTTTGGTGCTTGTGAGGAGCCCGGCCAGATTTCATCAGCCCTGGATAAAAATTTTATTCCGGATCACGCTGTTGCTCCCTGCTGACCTGAAACAGGCTAGGATCATGCCTTTCATTTCAGGAAGATTTTCTGGCAGCTCGTTCTGGTATTTGCTGCAAATTATCTGTTTCTACCTGTTGATTCTGGACCCAGCTTCTGTTTCCCATGGCAGCATCAATTCATCTTCACAGAGGGGCTGGAGCCCCCCTCATCCCAACTCAAACTGCAGTTGGGCCACCTCATTGGATTTGTTTCTCCATCTAATTTGTGACGCTTTGTCTGAGACTTTTCTGCACCATTCATATTATTATCCTTATTTTCAGATCTCAGACTATCTAGAATCACAGAATCTTTTTAACACATCTGGGTCTGCCCATCACTGCAACGTTCACTGTTTTTGGGTTCTGAATGATTGCGTCTTCATTAATGTTTCTCATGGTTCAATTATGGGGGCTAATTGTCACACTATTCACTCCTGTAATTACACATCAGT
>JARVGV010000527.1:21719478-21733918 GCA_031762435.1 Hypsolebias longignatus
TATATACAGTATATATATATATATATAGCTGAAAGACATTAGCTATGTTTACATGGATATAAGTAATCAGATTAAACAGCCATTCAGAATAAAAATGTGTCATGTAAATGCCCCATTCGGATTATTCTGAGCTGGTTCAGCTCGATCCGAATGAGAGCGGTGATTTATGCTGATTCGTAATCTGAACATTGTTCATGTAAACACTTAATCTGATCATTTCATTACGATTGTGGAAAACTGACCTGACTGTGAATGTGCGACCTGTCAACCTCACGTATTTCCACCTGGCTAATGCTAATATGTCAGGGAAATAAAACTGGTCAGTGAGTGACAACATTTCTACTAGAAACATTGAAAGAGCTCAAAATAATCTGTATTACCTGTAGCTGAATCAGGGAGAGCAGTAACATCTCCACCGTTATTAAAACCTGTCGCGGGTCCATTTTGGGCGCTCAGACTTGTTTACGTTCATCACAAACGTAGAACAGAAGTAGAACTTCTTCTATGATTTTTAAAAGGAAAGTTGACCACTCTGCTCATGTCAGTACTTCTGCTCTGAATAAAAGCCCGCTGCGTGTAAACGCTCGTCGTGAACGGACTGTGCCCACGTAAACGATGCATTCGGATTATTTTATCTGCATACATTTCAATCTGATCAAAGAATTTTGCGCATGTAAACAAAGCTATTGTGATTAATGGACTAAAATAGTTGAATCTATAAAAGTCTGAGGTAGATAAAAGAAAATTGGAAAGTTATACATGATATATAATCATATGGTTCACTTAGTAAGAAAGCTAATAATACAATAAAAAATAGGATATAGCATGCCTTGAAAGAATGTTTATTACCTGCTACCTTCCATTAAAATCCAATATTTTGCTAACACCCAGCCAGAATAGATTCTCACTGTTAATGCCAAAGTTTAAAAGAAAGCGCTCACACGATTTATCATCTCTCGAGAGTGCACGTTGGAGACTTTAAGCTACTACACACCAAACTATAGCTCAGTGTTTATGAAATTCAGACTGTTTTCGAAAAATCTTGTGTTAATTTCACGTTGTGGTTGTTTTAAGTCAAACTTTTAGTTCCCACAAGAAACTGAAATTATAGTATTTAAATAAATCATATTGGCATATTTTATCAAAACAGACAGAAAAACAGAATTGAAAAAATACTAATAGTAATGTAAGAGATTATTTAGCTGTTAGTCCAAAAGGTTGGGAACCACTGTTTTAATTTAACCTAATCCTAGTTTTTTCCAAATTATTTTTTTTTAACATATAACAGTAAATTATCACTGTGGCATTAGTTCATTTGATGAATAGAATTAAATGTGACCTAATCATTTATTTATTACCACAAACAATAGTTTTCCCTGGAAATGATTGAACAAAACCACCAAGTCAGTTTGCAGAGGCATTATACCAACTATCTGTTCTCCCCCCAGAGCAACAGACGGTGGTCCTTCTGCCCAGATCCCCCTCAGCCTCCAAGACCTACTTACCCATCCCGGTCGATCACCTCGAGGAGGAATACAGGCTTCGCTCAGCTGATGACGGCAAGCTCTTCAGGGAGGAGTACAATGTAAGCGCCCCATCTTTTTTTTTTTTTTACCTTAGAGGTCAGAGTGAAAAATAGTCATTTTACATCCAAATGCCTCTAAATGTCAAATGTAGCAACAAAATCACCTACTGGTAATACTTAAAAGTAGTTTTATTTTTATTTTTCCTGTCTAAAACTGTTAAATGTTAAGAGCAACAAACATCTAAGCCACCACTTGAGTTATTTTTATTTGGGGAAATTTACAAGCCTGTCACATTATCTGTGACATCTACTGCTTCATACTCATACCCCGCTGGACTATTTCTGTGTTATTGAGGATCTGAGTCAAAATACAGTATTTGACCACTGAATCATTTAACACGTTTTTTAACACATTTTTATTTGGATAGTTGTAAGAACAGAGGAACTTGTACTTCTCTGCTTAGGTATCAGAGGAAGTGCCTATATGCAGCAGAACACAATGCTCTGGCTTTAGGCTGATGGCAGAACATTTATCATGTGATGTTATGTAAAATCATTAATTTTGCTCTGCAGTCTTTGCCAGGGGGCAACCCCCAAGGAGTGTATGACGAGGCCAACAAGGATGAGAACAAGGAGAAGAACAGATACCCCAACATCCTTCCCTGTGAGTGTACTTTCTGTTCTGTAGGAGCTCCGGGTCAAACACAGCCCTCATGGTTTCCTGTTTCTATCTGCACAAACCAATATGTCTTTGACATGTTTTTCTTTTCTGACAGATCCAGTTAAATGTTTCATAAAGGTTCACATACGTACTCACGGAGACAGAACAATATTCTAATAGTTTCATCAACTGCCCTTTTTCCACACACATACTTGCAGCTTCCTGTTTCAGTATGCAGTTGGTTTCTTTTTTATTTTTTTATTAACCGTTCTGAAACCTGTGGCATTTTAAATAATTTTAATAGGCTCTTGTCGCAAAATTCTGTTCAGTCAATTGCCAATAATTGTATTTAAAAAATGCTTTATAACACGTGTTTATAAAGAAAACTTGAAGCTACATATTGCAACTCGCAAATTTGGCATAAAGTCTTGGAAGCATCTTTGTACCCCTTTAAAGTTTGCTTTAATTTTTTTATTTTTTTTGTCTAGAAGCAGTTATCAAATAACGAAGAACAAAGTGCCAGCTCATTGTTAGCAGTTGTTAGACTTATTCAAACTGAGTGCAGCTTTGTGTATTTTGGATTTATTGTGGTGAAGAAAAGTGCGTTCTCTTGAAAATGTAAAATTATTGCTTTCTGGTTTCATGTATGCAACAATTTCAATCAATTGCATATGCTGGTTGTGACAAACCCTCTAAATTGTCTGTTTTTACTTTTAGATGATCATTCCAGAGTGGTTCTGACCCAGTTTGATGGAAAGCCGTGTTCGGACTACGTGAATGCATCTTATGTTGATGTGAGTCTTAGTTCTTCATTTTGTTAATCAGCTGTATAGCTTATGTCACACTATTTTAAAGAATTATAACAGGAAGTTTGCATAAATTACACACAAAAAATTGTTGGCGGTCCTTGAGATGTCTGTCGTGTTTTCTTCCAGGGATATACTGAAAAGAACAAATTTATAGCTGCGCAAGGTAAGTCAAAAATAAATTGAATTAAAAAAAAATACTTTAAAAAATCATTACATTTACGGTACTTATTTTGCATCTCAGGTCCAAAAGAAGAGACAGTCGCAGATTTCTGGAGGATGATATGGGAGCAGAAAGTAGCAACTGTTGTCATGCTGACAAATCTGAAAGAAAGAAAAGAGGTTTGTCATTTTCAACCTGGTTTATCAGTTTATTTTATTTTAACTGAACATAAGGCAGTATCAGAACCCAGCCCAGTAAGTTGACTGGTTTCACCTTTCCTTTCAACACTAATCTGGACCAGTTAGCTGCAAAATTGAAACATATAGGCGTTAGCGAGGCTCATCCATCTGAGCTACGTTGTTTTGTAAAAACTAAGTTCAGAATATGATGATATAATAATTGAGAAGCAGTAAGTTTAAGCCATTTAATGAATCATTGATACCGATGCCATCCTATTGCAGGACAAATGTCACCAGTACTGGCCAGATCAAGGCTGTTGGACGTATGGGAATGTGAGGGTAGCAGTCGAAGACTTCACAGTCCTGGTGGACTACACAATTCGCAAGTTCTGTGTACAATATGTAAGTCAGTAGTTCTGATCCTTTTTTTCTGTCATCTAAGAATTATGAATTGGTGCCGTCTATTAGAAGCTGTCAAAGGACAGTTATTGGTTGTTTTCAAATGTTTTTCTTTCTCTGTCCATGCAGCAAGCCAGTGATGCTGCTAAAACTCCTCGTCTAGTCACCCAGCTCCACTTTACCAGCTGGCCTGATTTTGGAGTTCCCTTCTCCCCAATTGGCATGCTCAAGTTCCTCAAAAAAGTCAAGGCAGTGAATCCACCCTTTTCTGGACCTATTGTGGTCCACTGCAGGTACTGATGAGTTGAGTTAAAGGCAGTATTTCCTGGGCTGTGACTGTTGGAGACTAATTAGTAGAGCCCGAACAATACGGAAAGTTTTGCCATCACCCATACTGATACTGGGAGGTGAACGCTAATGCTAGTAACTGATGTAATGGCTGGAAATTTTTGAGCTTTGTCAACGCACAAGAATCTCAGTAAACAGCGAGTGGAGCGGGGCTTGTTTATTTAGCGCAGGTGTTAGCAACCATGAAGCTAAGCTAATCTGATCCACACTAGACTACTCTGGGTTTACAAATGGGGTAGTGGTCATAAAAACAGATACAGTATTCCTAACGTGCGTTCACATTTTCTATCAAATGTGTTACAAAAATATAAACAAAGAAACTCCCTTCCCTATTCATTGTTTAAACAGTCAGTCACGTACGAAGGTCTGATTAGTATTGACCACAGTGAAGTAAAGATTTCAGACAAACTGAATTTCACTGAGGAAAACTAAGATATCGTCACTAACACTGATATATTTTACCTCTACGTTAGATTTATTGTTCTGGGTAAAGTTTTACAAGGCAATCGCCTATACTTGGTTATCTAAACGTTAGCTTGGTAACTAGAGAGGCACGTAGCTAATAAGTGGGTTGGAGGATTGAAGAGACTTTATTACTGTTGATTTTTTATTTTATTTTACAGATTAGTTACAATAAACTTGCCATGCTCTGTTCAGCAAAACATACTACACAGTATTTATTTGTTTCCTGCTTTAGCTGTGCTGAAAGTGAAACTTAAAGGAACGGGCACGATTTGAAAGTATGGGTCCTCTGCTAGCAAAATGTGTATTTGTACACTGTATTCAGTAAAGACATGGCTTGTTTCCAGTGTTTGTATCAGCGCATAATGCAACAATTATCATCGATACCAATAAATCCCAAAACACCTACATCGGCCTGACCGATATATACAGGCTCTAATTTGTAACACAAAATTACTGATGTAGTCTTGCTGAATAATAAAACTAATTGTTTGAAACCAATTGGCCAATGAGCTGTGCACATTATTTGGTTTTCCACTTTGACAGCTGCCACTGTGCTTATGACTTAATCTACTGGAGGACATCTTAAAAATAAAGATAAGATTTGGAGCACTCATCAATGGTGTGGTTTTTAGATCTGGACATGTTTTCTGTCAAAAATGTCAAAATAAGTGACCAACGAGCCGTGCACATTATTTGGTTTCCCACAGCTTTTGAGAAATATATTTGGGCAATAAACCTTTCTTTATTTATCCGTATGGAAAACAAACAAAGTAAAGTAACCGTAGCAATGTGCGCGTTTACAAACCTTTGGCTTCCCCTCATGCCTTAACCTTCAGACATCAGCTACAGGTTGTGCTTCACTCACTGTGGTTTATTTTGTAACTTCAGTGCTGGAGTTGGGAGGACAGGAACCTTCATAGTAATAGATGCCATGATCGACATGATGCACAAAGAACAAAAAGTTGACGTGTTTGGTTTTGTCTCAAAAATACGAGAGCAGCGCTCCCAGCTCATCCAAACAGATGTGAGTAGGAGACGCATTATATCCACCACATGATTTAACTCAAACATCTGGCATGTTTGCAGAAGAGTTATTTATTCCTTGCTGAAATAATCTGCACGTGCCTGTTCATAGTATATTAAATATTTGGGATTATGCTCCCCTACAGATGCAGTACTCATTCATCTACCAAGCCCTGCTTGAATACTACCTCTATGGAGACACCGAGCTGGATGTGTCGTCTCTGGAAGGACATCTTCACAAACTGCACAACACCTTTGCTGACGGCGATCGAGTAGGCCTGGAGGAAGAATTTAAGGTAGATCATCTCATTTCACATTCAGATCCATTAAGCCTGACACACACACCAGCTGAGAAATCAATACGTGTAGTTTCTTGTCTGCTCTCAGTGGTGTAGGAAAATATTTAATTATTCAACTAAGTATTTAGTATGTAAAAATAGATGAAGAGCTCCTCTAAATGCACTCACTTTGTTGTGTACATTGATCAGGTTGTAATGGTGCACATCAAAATATCAAACTTGAACTTTAAGAGCAGTCAGTTCCATTGGAAGCTAGAAAAATTGGCTACTTTAAGGATCTTGTACGAGCAAGAAGACTTAAAAAAACAAAACTGCAGGTTTGAATACATCAAGAAAGAACGTGCAAAAGTTTCTGACACAAAGGTGGAAGAAGCAGTAGGGGAAAAAATGGATTTGTCTGGTGTGCACAGCAAAGAGTGCATTGCTTGCTTGGGGAAGGAATGCAGACAGCTGTGGCATTATGGTGACCTGACCACTGCGCTGCTAGAAAATCTTTCAATCTAAGGAAAATATGAGCAGGATTTTGACCCACAGAACATATGTTTTGTAAAAATGATATAATTCTTTTAAACACGCAAAGTGCTGGATAAAACTTGAGATGTGCAAACAGTTAACTTTTGGTGTAAACTCAATTCAAGACTGCTACCACACCTGACTGACACATTTTAATTAGAAAATAACCATTAAAATACATCTACATCTAAAAAGTACATTTTGGAATCTAACAAAACAGACTCTTACTGCACAATGAGCAATGTAGTTTTAACATTCTAAACAATCAGTGTGTCGAAACAGCTAAATCACTTTGATGGGCTGGCATTTCGTGTTTAGTGCATTTGTATTTTTCTTCCAATATAAATTCCCAAGCTAAAATCACAGTGAGCATTTACAATTTTTTTTTTTTTAACCCTGGAGCTCGTCTGATTTGTCCTTAGAAACTGACCAACATGCGAATAATGAAGGAGAACATGAGGACTGGAAACCTCCCTCCCAACATGAAGAAGAACAGAGTTCTACAAATTATTCCATGTAAGCAGCAGGGGGGGGGGGAAAAAAAGTACAAAATAAAATAAATACTTTGCTTGTTTTTTAAATTAATAGTACTTTTTAATTACTATCATGAAAACTGCTTAGAGAGGCAGTTTGTGTATCTTTAATGTTGTGAACAAGTGTATCTCTAACTGTAATCTATGTTTTGATGCTCTATTTCCACTTCAGATGACTTCAACAGAGTAATTCTCTCCATGAGAAGAGGACAAGAGTTCACAGATTATATCAATGCATCATTTATAGATGTAAGCACAGGAATAGTGTGTTATAGTTTATTAACAGCCCTTCTTGTCGTGACCCTGGTTGTGACTAAAATTTAAAGAAAATGTTTTGGTGTAACCTAGGGATACAGACAGAAAGACTACTACATCGCCACACAGGGTCCTCTGTCTCACACGGTGGTGGATTTCTGGAGGATGGTTTGGGAATGGAAATGTCACTCTATTGTAATGCTCACTGAACTCCAGGAGAGGGAGCAGGTGGGCTATGATACACACGGACACCTTTACGAATAGGACATCTGTGCTCTGCTGTATTAAAGGTACAGTTTCTGTTTTTGTAGGACAAATGTTACCAGTACTGGCCCACAGAGGACTCAGTCACCTATGGAGACTACACTGTAGAGCTGAAGGGAGACGTATTGTGTGAAACCTTCAGTCTAAGAGACCTGGTACTCACCTATGTTCCGGTAAGCAAATGAACTTCGCACTATCACACATGCAAATGTTTCTAAGTTAAGCTTCAGTAGCAGCTATCAAGATGAAACAACATTTAATGGCCCTTCTAGTGTAATTACTTTTGAACTTTTTGTACCATCTTAGTGATATTGAACAGAAAAGGTCTTATGTTTGTTTAAAAAAATGTAAGTTGACAGTTTGGATGGTGTATTTACTCGTTATATTTTATGGAGAAAAAAAAATAAAATTGCAAATTTCCTACAAAAATAATTCAAGGCAGAGCAATCCCTGAATGACTCTATATTACTTTGTGTGAGAGTTTTAGACTAAGATAATTTTACGTGTATCCAAGGACCACACCAATGTTTAGTTCGGTATCTGTAAAATTACCGTAACTGAGTTACAGCATCTTGAATTCAAAGGTTCCTTATCAAAAAATTATAACGAGGTCCAAAACAATTGACACAAACTCAGTGCATGAATCTCTCTTGCCTGTAAGGATAAATGAGTGTGGTTGAGCAGGACGTGTTCGGGGTTATCAGTTTAGAGCCTCCCAGCTCGCATTTGGTTGGATGTTCTTGTCTGCACACAACCAATGCCTGTCATCTTCCATAATGAATCATATTTCAGAAGGGCTGTGACCTCTCACCTGCCTCTGCATTTCCTCTCACAGGAGAAGCAGACGAGGGCGATCAGGCACTTCCACTTCCATGGTTGGCCAGAGATCGGCATCCCGGCAGAGGGGAAAGGCATGATCGACATCATCGCCTCAGTGCAGAGACAGCAGCAGCAGTCTGGGAACCATCCCATAGTCGTACACTGCAGGTAGACATCAGACTGCTGTTAAAACTTAAAACCAGCTCTGCATTTGACTAAACTTTTATTTCACGGTCTTTGTGTGCTGCTGCAGTGCTGGTGCAGGGCGAACAGGTACATTCATTGCTCTGAGCAACATCTTGGAGCGAGTCAAGGCGGAAGGCCTGCTAGACGTGTTCCAGACTGTGAAGAGTTTACGCATGCAGAGGCCTCATATGGTCCAGACAGTTGTAAGTATCTGCAGAACATCTTTCAAGAAGCTTTGCAGCAACACATGTTATAGATCATCATCTAACCTGTGTCTCATTTCACCGCAGGAACAGTATGACTTCTGCTACAGGGTGGTACAAGATTTTGTCGACATTTTCTCAGACTATGCCAATTTTAAATGAGATTTGCCTTAAACATGGTTTTTGTAACTTTTCTAAAGCAACTTTGTCAGTTTTATCTTCTATTTTGCTATGCACTCGTCTTTACCATTAACTCGAGCTCCGTGTGTTGCTGTAAAATATGGTTTGTCAGCAGATGGAAAAAAAAAGGCTTTGTTAATATTGTATAATTCACAACATGTATGATAGTTTTGTCATCAAGTGTAGCTAAAAGGCTGGTCTGATTTCAGTTTTGTATATTGTTTTATAACATTGTTGAATTCATTACGTTTTTAAAAGCTGTAGTTATTGTAAATGTATTTATGTACTGACAATATTTTAATTGTAATATATTTTTTATTTTAGGTAATATAAACATTTACTTTCCTTGTTGACTTCTGAGATTAGAAAGAAACAGAGACGTTTTAAGTCAAGATACAAGCCGGTTAAATGTAAAAAAAATAATAATAATAAAATGTTATCCATAAAGCAGAGAACATAGAAAGGGACGGTTCATATTTTTGAAGTGGGGTTTTGTGAAAAGTATGTGAAACATTTTTCTCTTGCATCTTGGGATAGCTCTTTTGAAAGTCTTAGTTTCTGTTCAATGCCCTGAGATGACTTCTGTTGTAACTTGGTGCTTTATAAATAAACTGAATTGAAATTGAATTGACAAGATCGATCAATTTAGAGCTAATCCAAGCAAGATCAAAGTGGATTGTTCCCACTCTTTGTGCTCACAAATAACTGAGTTTCTATTTGAATACATTGTACAATGTAAAGGTTTAGAAAACTGCATAAATTCCAGTGACATTTTTGAGATTACGTACTGTAGTTTTTATTTTTTTACCCTCCTGCTGCACCCAGGTCAAATGACCCATGAGGCTCAGTTTAAAGACTGAAGCTTTTGACCTGAGGGCAGCACAAACGGGAAGAATCCACTTTGGTCTTGGTCTTGTCATCAGTCTGGTCAAAAATGATTGTTCAAAGGGTTAGTTACAAAATGTAGTTTATTTGATCATAAACTTTCCACAAAGCCCCTAAAAATCCTTTTGAAAAGGCAGACTAATGCAGCCCAGAGGTTATGGATAAGTCACTTTATACAGTGAGGAAAATAAGTATTTGAACACCCTGCGCCTTTGCAAGTTCTTCCACTTAGAAATCATGGAGGGGTCTGAAATTTTCATCTTAGGTGCGTGTCCACTGTGAGACAATCAAAAATAAATAAATAAATAAAAATCCGGAAATCACAATGTATGATTTTTTTAAAATAATTTGTGTTACTGCTGCAAATAAGTATTTAAACACCTGCCAATCAGCAACAATTCTGTCCCTCAAAGACCTGTTAGTCCGCCTCTAAAAAGTCCACCTCCACTTATTATTCTAGATTAAAAGCACCTGTTTGAGGTTGTTAGCTGCATAAAGACACCTGTCCCCCCCACACAATCAGTAAGACTCCAACTACTAACATGGCCGAGACCAAAGAACTGTCCAAAGACACCAGAGACAAAATTGTAGACCTCCACAAGGCTGGAAAGAACTACAGGGCAATTGCCAAGTAGCTTGGTGAAAAAAGATCAACTGTTGGAGCAATTATTAGAAAATGGAAGAAGCTAAACAAGACTGTCAATCTCCCTCCCACTGGGGCTCCATGCAAGATCTCACCTCGTGGCGTATCGAGGTCCTGGAGTGGCCTAGCCAGTCTCCAGACCTAAACCCCATAGAAAATCTTTGGAGGGAGCTCAAACTCTGTTTCTCAGCAATAGCACAGAAACCTGGCTGATCTAGAGAAGATCTGTGTGGAGGAATGGTCCAAAGTCCTGCTGCAGTGAGCAAACCTGGTGAAAAACTACAGGAAACGTTTGACCTCTGTAATTGCAACCAAAGGCTACTGTACCAAATATTAACATTGATTTTCACAGGTGTTCAAATACTTATTTGCAACAGTAACACAAAAATAAATTATTTTTAAAAAATCATTTCCAGATTTTTTTTTATTTACAGTATTTTTTTAATTTTTTTTTTTTAAGATTATGTCTCTCACAGTGGACATGCACCTAAAATGAAAATTTCAGACCCCTCCATGGTTTCTAAGTGGGAGAACTTGCAAAGTCGCAGGGTGTTCAAATACAGTACTTATTTCCCTCACTGTACATCAAAAATAACAGAACAAGATGTAACATGGATTTGATATTCATGCAGTCTGCATTTTGTGCAAAAATAAAAGCATGTAACTTGGAACAAATTGTCGTATTATAGAATGAACTTTACCAAAACAAGTGCCATATGTTCGTTTAAAGTCAGGAAAGTTTATGTTGTGCGTGGCTGCTAAATGTTGTTTTATGAGACGGTCAAAGCACAGGAAATGAATAATTGCAAGTCCCAAGTTACACAACAAAAATGTGCAGAATGTTTTAAATTTTAAAAAAAAAGGGTGAATGTGGAACATATTTTATGCCTTTCCCTTAAGGTATTAATGTCATCTGGTACTTTTTCTTTTCAGCATTGTATGTAAATACTACATAACAAAGTGCTAACATTGTGAAAGTTGCTCAGCAGCAAGGATCTGTGAAGTGACTGGTCTTACTGTGTGCTACATGTACGTATCTGTGGGAGATGTGGAGTGCAGCACAAGATGAAAGACTGAGCAAAAACAATTTGAGTCTATTTTCCTGTGGCTCGTTTTCTGTCCAAGTTGTCCTTCAAAGAATAAGAAGGGGGGCCTGTTTGAACTTGAGCTCTTCGCCCTCTCTGTGGGTGGTCTATCCTGACTGTCGGTGTCTTTAAAATGCAAGTTGCAATATTAAATCAATCTGAAAATGCTTCCTGTGACAACTTTTTTTTTTTCCTTTGGCCTCAAATCATCATACTAATAATAATAATAATAATAATTAATTTAAAGACTGGGTTAAATGAAACAACTTTAGGTTACATCATTGACTGCATACTTTCCAGAATAAAAAGCATTTGCTTCAGATAAAAATTTTGGTTACTGTGGCTTTAAATAAAGCCAGCCGCAGACTATTTGCTGCTCCGGTCATTTGTTTGTGGTTTTCTAGTTTCACCGATATGCATAAATAGAAAAAAAGCCTGGCTACTGGCCACAAAGGTGTTATTTCATCAACAGTCTAAAACTACAGTCATCTGTTTTCTGTTGTTTTAGACTGAATGTGAGTAGAAAAACACTTGATTTTCAAGTTAGATTATGAAGGGTATTGTCCATGTATTTAATATTTATTTTTGTAACCAAAGCCTTATTTTTGGTCCACTGATCCTGCACGGTTCATCTCAAAAACCCACATTTTATAAGACTACAAAGTAAAAAAAAAAAGAAAAATCACAAAACATTTCTCCAACTGTTTGAAATGCCTGACTTGTGGTCCAACCCTTTTCCTTCTTATCTAAATTTCAGTGCAACACATTTGGATAATGCCTGCTAAGTGACAAGTTTAACACACTTCAGTCAACAGATGCATTGCTCTCAACCTTTTTTTAAACCATCCAGAACAGTTTTGTACATTCAACTAAAACTTTCTAAAGTATTATCTTTAAAAACATGGATGATTAACAGATGTGGAGATAACCACAATCAATGGAACTTTAGAAAGTTTCATCCATTCAGTAGTATTATAGACCAAGATACCTTCAATACTATGCAGGATCATCATAGGTAATCCTTTGAGTATGCAGCACTTTTTTCTACAGTAAAGTTGAGAAGTACTTGATAACAAAAATATGACATGCAATGGAGATGGTGCACAAGCCTCAAGGCTACAGTAAAATATATATGTATAATTAAAACCCACAAACTAATAAAGATCCAAAGAGATGTGGTAAAAAAAAATGAAGTCACCAGGGGGCAGTGCATTTCAATCTATATGTAAATGAGCAAGTTTTAGGATAACAGTCAATATTCACCCACTAATGCAAGTTTCTCAAGTCACTAACAGTACAAAAGGAAATAATTTGTCTAGCAAAGAGGGCACTGCTGTGATGAAAATCCAAATAAATATCAACTGTCCTCAAGATGTTGTCATGCAAATTACATTTCTTTTTTTACCAAAGCAACAAGATTCCATCTTTGAAAATATATGTTTTGTCATTTATTAACCATCTTGTGTAAAATTAAGAAGGAAATCACAACTTTCAAATCCAAGGAAATCTCTTTTTAATGGAAACTCTCCCATTATATGTTGCAATTAATCAAAAACTATCAGTTCAAGAATAAAACCACACTGTATATTTACAAGGTAGACAACACGTCTTTGCATTTTATGTCACAGTATTTATGAACATTAAATAATAATCCAAAGTAGAATTTAAATGTACAATGTGTTCAGACAGAACAAGCTTTTATCCATGTGACTGTCGCTTGTCAACAAAGGGGTGGAAATTCTTGCTATTTTAGTCACAAAAAACCTCTTTGTCGACAATTTTCACTTCCCCGGCACCCCGACACTATAGCAACCTACTCATATCAATGCCTACAAAATAAAAATGTGGAAAAATAAGGCACAGGATGTGTGAAAAAGGTCACATGAATCATGTATTAAACCTAAATGACTCTTACTTTTAGACGACCCCCTGGGTACTTTCTCCCCAACACACAAAGCTTTCCATTTTCTACTTTAACATAATCTGGAAAATGAGCTGTGGTGCCCTAAGCTGCAACTGCTTTGAAATGCATTTATGTGGAGCTTCAGAAACTATTTTCTGATATTTCTGGGCTTTTCCAAGTTCAACCAAGCCTTGAACTTTGCTTATTAAAAAAAAAAAAAAAAATTCAAGTTTATTTTACAATTTGAAACCAGTTTGCAGTAATAATAATGCTTAATAATAATTAAGTATTATAACTTAATATATACACAGATTATATATAATATATACACAGATTATAGTATATAATATATACACAGATTATATATATATATATATATATACTGTATTTTTTTTTAAGTTCTTGTAGGTAAAAAATTACAGTTTAATGATCTATCTTGAAGCTCCTTGGCACACTAAAAACATCTGAACAAATGCTTGAAGTCAGCTATAATTCAATAAAATAACTTTTAGTGAAGTGGTAATGCCGCACAAAACTGCATTACAAGGGGTATTATACACCACTGAATTATACACCACTGAATTATCAGGCAAATGTGATTTCAAAAGTTGTTTTTCAGGAAATCCAGTGGACAATCCAATGAACATGGCAAAACAAAGACTGGACCAAAATTAAAAAAAAGGCCTGTTAAAGTTTTTTTCTGAAGTACTGACAGAAACAAGTACAATACTGTATTTGCATCTGTATTTGAAACAACAGTTCCCGGCACGACTTTTTTTTGTTGAAAATGATCATTTTTATTATTATATTATTATACATTTAAAACTTAAGACAAGATTTTACTCTATTCATCCACATCTTGAATCATATGATAAAAACATGTCACTTATTAGCCAGGTAGGTAAACAATCCACAGGTCACATCAACTAAAAAAAGAAATAAATTGCCAGGTTGTGTCAGACACCCTTGTGACCAATGACTCAAGTGGGACAGTCCTCCCCCCACCCCCATACACAACAACAAAAAAAGAGGGGCGAAACGTTTCTTTTTAACAAAAAAACGAAGTCCAGATGACATGATTCAACCTTTTTTGTTGTTATATA